>SEYY01009250.1:0-22500 GCA_009176605.1 Armadillidium nasatum
TCTTGATTCCATTCAACTATTTTCATTACTTCTGTACATATTCTTTACCTCAATAAAGTTATAAGGTTTTCGTTCAGTTTCCTTACCCCTTCTTATTGCCATATTCTCGCTGTATTTCGTTCCTTCATCGTGATCCTCCCTATAGCAATCGCTACGCTCCTGAGAAACTTCGGTCGCTCAAGAAGGATTGCGCCATCAACATTTCATCTATCCTTGTTAATCCAGTCGTCCGTAGAAAAGGATAAGTGGACGACACACATCAATAAATCAACCTACCTTTAACTTGACGGATACTTCACTAGAAGATCATTCCATTATAGTGAGTATCATATTCAATCATCATTTATATTTTTTTCTGTCGAGTCCTTCAGGCCCGACTCGTACAGAGAAAAATAATTGGCGACCCTGCCAGGATTACGAAGAGGAACAATAATTAGCAGCAATGGCAGAAAACCCAAATGTAAACGGTGAGGAGTCAAAAATGAACACGGACCAGTTGATCGAGTTTGATGAACTTCTCCAAACTGACAATATCGCTGCGTCCACACCGGAACAACAGAATGATAACTCGAGGGGTGAATCCTTACGGGATGTCCGATTTGTGGATCGTGAACACTTCTCAAAATTAGAAGACATGGTTGTGAATTCCATGCGGTATATGCGAGAAATAGATCAACGACTAAGCAAGCAAAATACCCTTATATTGGAAATGTTGTCGGCTCGTCAAGATCCAGCTCCTACTGCTGCACCAACATCACCTGAACGGTCAGTACGGCCGAAGGAAAAGAAGCAGTCAGTAGCAGTACCTTTTGAGGTTGACGGAGGAGATCAGCAACAACCAACCATGAACCCCGCAAGTAACCCCAATATCTCAACCGGAACAATGACGGATAGACAATTCAGGGAGTTTGTAACGGAGAGTTTAGCGGTTCAGCAGGCTCACAACTCTATGTTATCCCAGACAATGGCGATGATGACACAATTGTTAACTAAGCCTAAATCTAACAAGGCAGTGCCACCCGCTAAATTTAATCCTGATACTGACCAAGACTTAACAGTATTCTTCAGAGAATTTGAAGAATATTGCTCGATCCTGTACCCAACCCAAAAACAGGACTGGTTAAGGCTCTTGGGATCATATTTGCAGTCGTCTTATTTGGCCCTATACCATCAACTCCATAAGGCAGATAAGTCTTATGAAGACATTAAACAGAGTCTACTAGATTTGTTTATCAACGAGGACACCGTCAGACAAGAGCGGGCCGTTCAAAATTTTATGACTGCCAAAATGAACAAGAATGAAACAGTCAGGATTTTTGCTATCCGTTTACTGGATCTCGCTAAGAAAGCCTACCCCACCACTTCGCCAGAAGCCTGTAAAGAGCATGAGACACTACGTCAAGTGTTTCTTGCAGCCTTACCAAATTCGATTAACAAGGAGATCACCACATATCTCCGTAACCACGAATGGTGTTCGGGAAATAAAGTTTCCTTTGATCAACTGGTAAATCTGGCTGATAGACACCTTCAGGACTTTAAGGGACATACCCAAGTACCAGTTCCTGAAGTAATAGATATTTCCCGGGTGGTGGCTGAATCGAGACCCCAGCAAAAGTTGTGGACGGATGTGGTAAAACGTTGGAAGAATAATCCCTCCAATGTCCAACCACCTCCACAACCGCCGGTCGAGAAAAAGTCGAAAAGGAAAGAAAGACGTCAAAAGAAAACTACGGGAAACCGCAGTCCCAAGTTCGTTCGAGACAAGCCGCGTAATAGCGATAGCTCTAGCTCTTCGGGACGGTCGGATGACCGTAGACGAGATAATCGTGCGCGTAAAACTTCGCAACGACAACCTAACCAGTGGTGTAGTTTTTGCGATAAAACTACGCATTCAACGGACACTTGTTATATTCTGAACAACAAGTGTTCCATTTGCAAAAAGAGTGGGCACTTGTCCTTCAAGTGTTCACAATATCGACAACCCCAACAACAACAGCAACAGCAACGTCGTCTTCCGGAAAATTGTCCCGTATGTAACCAATACGGTCATGTGGGCAAACACTGTCCGGAATGGAAAAACAGAAAACCGCGACGAGAAAGTAATTCTCCACCAGCTAGAAGAACTTCAAGATCTTCGAGACGGTCATCAACGGAGAATGAACACACCACTGGGGGTTTGCCGGCGCGAAATCAACAAGAGCGTCCTTTAAACTAATTGACCCCGTGACTGAGGGGCCGGTCACGGGTGAAAGGTTAACTGCTCCTTGTAGGAGTCCCCCGTTAGTAACAGAGTTAACCTCCGATAGTTTAAAGGAGAAAATAAGAGTGAAACCCTACTTCTACAATTTTCGAAATGCGAGACCCAACCTTTAATGGTAGCAGTAGAAGTAGTAGACTATCCAGGAACTTGTTTCCATTCCTTAATAGATAATGGCGCAGAGATTAACTTAATAAAAGAGAGCGCTGTTTCATTAATGAATGGTATACAACGATATCCATCGGTAGTCGCAAGGGTCACAGGCGTTGGAAATGCGCGAATTCCTATACACGAGTTCGTAATCTTAAGATTAAGATTCGAAACGGGATATATTTCAACTTTGGAAGAATTTTATATACTTCCAGATTCCGCTATGGATAACTCCATGGTCATTGGAGTTACGCTTCTACGAGCAAATAACTTATTACCCGATATGTCAACGTATCAACTTTTCCAGAGAACCGGAAATGACTTCGTGGTCATAGCAACAGACCCAACGAAATCAACATTATCGGGAGGTCATTAACACACGCAAATGGTGGAAATTCCCGCTAACCACTTCAAGATCGTAGATGTCGAAATGGCATGTCGAGGAACTAACTTTCCTACTTCGACAATGTTAGTGGAACCACCAGAAAAAGTAGAAGTGGAAATCGTAACCGGATTGGTTAATAGCGAAGAACCGTTTCGAATTGCTATCTGCAATAAGAAAGACACCTCAAGGTTTATACCAAGAGGACAAGTGTTAGGAATCGCAACAGAATTACCAGAGAATAACGTAGAGGTTTCTATAAATAGGCATCAACTTGATTCAACACAAGAATCAAGCATCGCTTATTGGACTCGCGACAAGATCATTGAAGAGTTCAAGATTAATGAAATTAACAAGAGCAGAAAGAACAACTAATCAACCTTCTTCTACAATATCCTAACGTTTTAAGTATGGATGATGAAGACGTTGGATTAGCAACGAACATCCAGCATGAGATTGAATTGGACACTAACATCCCAATTCATGTACCTGTTCGAAGGTTTCAAGGACCTTTAAATCAAGAAATTCAAGAACAGTGTGAAGAGTTGGAGAGAGGGAACATCATCAGACCCAGTTACTCTCCATATTCTGCTCCTGTAGTACCAGTACGCAAGCCTGACGGTAAATTACGGCTGTGTATTGACTACCGTGCCCTCAACAAGCACACAAAAGCAGATGCCTTTCCCTTTGCCAAACTTGATTGACTCCATATATAACATGAGTGGAGCCAAATTGTTTACTACTATAGATTTGGTAAGGGGGTATTATCAAATCGAGATGGCCGAAGAGTCAATAGAGAAAACGGCATTCTCAACGCCGTTAGGCTCACTACGAGTTCCTTCGGATGCCTTTCGGGGTAAAAGGAGGACCAGCAACCTTCCAAAGAGGTATGATGCTCGCCTTAGCAGGAATACCCTGGTCGGAAGTAATGGTATATCTCGATGATTTGATAATCCGATCAGAGACCTTTGACCAACATTTGAGCTCGATTGCGAAAGTGTTGGGTGCGTTACAAGCAAATGGTTTTAAGTTGAAGCCAGGAAAGACTAAATTATGTCGTGAAAGTGTTCAATTTTTAGGACACTTAATTGATCCAGAAGGGATACAACCAATTGATAAAAATTTGAGTGGAGTACTTAACTTTCCACAACCTACAACAATAAAACAATTACGGTCTTTCTTGGGCATGGTGAATTTCTATAGAAGACATATTCCCGATTGCTCAATAATTTGTAAGCCACTTTCGGCTCAAGTCGGGGGTAAAACAGTTAATTGGACTCCAGAATGCCAGAAGGCATTTGAGAAATTAAAATCAGCGTTGGTGGAGCCACCGACGTTGGCTTTTCCAGATTATAGCCCAACAGCTCCACCATTAGAACTACACGTTGATGCTTCGTCAATTGGAGCAGGAGGAGTCTTATCACAAACTATTGATGGCGTAAATCGACCCATATCTTACATCTCAAAAACCTTTTCCAAGTCTCAACTGAACTACTCTACAACGGAAAAGGAGCTTGCAGCATTGAGATGGGCCGTTAAAACTTTACGACCATTCTTGTGTTCAAAGAAATTCATTATTTTCACTGACCATGAGCCTCTGGTATATCTGAATAACATGGCGGCAGTTGACGGACGTATCGCGCGTACACTGCGTGATTTAACTGATTATGACTATGACATCCGCTACATAAAAGGTAAAGATAACGTAGTAGCCGATGCGTTGTCCAGGTCTCCAGTGGAGGTACTCCCAGAAGATCACGATGATCAACTGGAAATAGTCCCCATTGAGGTTTCAGGTTTCATTCCTGAGGGGTATACAGTACATCTAATGCCAGGAGGAGGAAATTCCTTATTTCAATCGTTTTCTATGTGGTTGGAGGGGACACCTGATAACCATATGGATATTAGAGAAACCATAGCGGAGGAACTCATCAAACACCCCGCTAAGTATCAACTTGAAAGGCAGGAATATTACGAAGAAGCTGAAGTTGCTGAAATTACCAGGCCAACTTCCTATTCCAGAAGCAATATTAGCCTTTGCTAATATATCTAACTTGTCTTGTACGAGTTTTCTACAATGACAACAATCCTTTGACTTATGGAACTCCTGGTGATGTCTGTAACTTACAAAATGTATCCGGTATACATTTTAACTATCTTGAACCATGCAAAAAGAAAAGCGTCAGAATAAATATCGTCAACATTTGTCAATTAACCATCGACGAGCTTGATGAATTATTTAGTGCTGATGAAGAGGTAATACTTCAAGAACAATTTAAGGACAATGTTCTTCGTAAATTAAGAAAAGCATTGGATCCATACGAAAGCATAACTTTTCGTGAACATGGATTAGAAATCTTTCGTCCATATCGACAACATCTTTTCTTGTTTGGAGATTTAATCTTCATCCAAAATGATAACAATCCGCGAATGGTAATATCCATGCCTCTTCTAATTCGGTTAGTATTGGATCTACATTTACTGAATGGACATTTAGGAACACCGAAACTTATTGCATTGGTGAGAGAGGACCTATGGCATCCAAAACTTGCTAATGTTGCTAGTGACATTTGTAAGTCTTGTATGGCATGTCAACTTAATAAAAATAATCCTACGGTGATTATTCCGCCAGTTATGAAAATAACAACGCATTATCCGTTCGAATTGTTAGCAGTTGATTTGTTACAATTGCCGAGAACTTTTCGAAACCACTCTTATGCTCTTGTAGCGATTGATCACTTTTCTAAATATCTGTTCGTTATACCTATGAAAGATAAATCTGCGAAAACCGTCAGCACAACGATGAAGTTTAAACTTATTCCGTTTTTGCCACGGATCCCGCAGAAACTTCTTTCTGATCAAGGAACTGAGTTTACTTCTGTACTTTTTAAGGAAGTATTGGAGGAATTTGCCATGGAGCATGTATTGGCATCGAGTCATCGGCCACAAACGAATGGAGTTACGGAACGAGTAAATCGAACCATACTACAGACTTTGCGAATGATGATTCAACAAAACCCAACTGATTGGGATTTGCAACTACCGCAAGTAGTTGTAAAATATAATAACACTTGGCATTCAGCAATAAAGTCAACCCCAAGTGACTTCTTAGTTAAACAACAACATTCGTGTGCAAGCAGAAATCCTTGTTTACGACAGTATTGGAAGTTACCTGCTGAAAAATTTTCACCACTTAACATTGGTGATAAGGTCGCATATAAATCCTTGTTCCAAGGAAATCTTACAAGTAACAAGTTTAAACCCAGATTTAAGGGACCGTATGTGATCACTAAAGTGTATGATTCAACACTCGCGTATGATATAGCCAAGTATCCAATCAATGAAAGGGAAGGTGTCATACAGGCTCATTATTCACAACTCCGAAAATGGGTTGATGTTCCCCGATATCTCTTAAGAAATCCTTATTTCCGCCAACACCAACAGAATCAACAACAATTACTAAACCAACAGAATCAACATGTACAACAACAGAATCAATATCATCAACTGGAGAATGCGGAAATCAACGAAGAACAGGGGGAGATATCTGAGGAAGAGTCATTGCCGGACACGGAGCTGAATCCAACGGTTTTACCGAAGGACGACAGCGATGAGGACGACGATGATTTTTCCTATCAATTAGCCGAAGAGGATCATCACTTGTTGGAAGAGTTGAGGACACGGCAAATGAAAGCTCAAGAAGAGATATTTAGATTGATCGATAACGATTACTCAACTTTCTTGTCTGATTCATTCAGAATTTTACAAGAAACTTTTGACACAACAATGGAAACAACTGCAGATTTTAGGGCAAAACCCGGATCAAACAAATCAGCCGATGTATCTAATGTTGCAGACATTAACACTACAAGATTTTCCCAAACAGATATAACAATACCTCCGGAAGAAGAGGAGGAAGAAGAGGATCTGTTTAACCTGTTCAGCACAACAATGAACGAATCATTTGAAGGTTTTTGTCCATTAGATTATTCGATAGAACAAGATTCATTCGAAGGATTTGTACCTAAGGCTCTTTCCACCATAATGGAAGAACCTGATAAATATTATCAGCTGAATTTCAGTGATGAGTTCAGCGATAAATCAAATGAATCATTTGAAGGGTTTGATCCGGAGATGTTTTATATTGAGGAACACTATATGGAAATGCAACTACCTGATAAATCATCGTCAAGGGATGAAGAGCAACAGATGAACATCACCTGCTTGACGGGGATGGATTCGCGAGAACCGGAGCCTTCACCACGACGACTTACGATCTCAGGGAAATGCCCCACAGCATGATCACATCATGGATCGCCCACTGGAATACCGTCCGCGCAAAGCAAAAGCTAAGTGTCCGCGAACGATAAAATAGTGCCGTGTTCAGTGTGGTGTAAAAGTGAATTAAAAATAAATTGTGATATGAAATGAAACAAAATACAAATACATAAAATACAGAGTAAAATTTGTAGAGTAGTTATTACTTAATCACTAAATAATTATTTAATAACTCAATAACAAACTAATCATTTACTAAATTATTAATAACATTAGTAAATGAAAATAAAATTATATAAACAAGTAGTGTAGAATGTAATCTAGCATGTTAATGCTAATTAGATGAAACCATGTTGAAATTAACTAATAGGAGCATGTTGTTAATGACTACACTAGTATACTAATTTACTAATTAAGTATACTGACTATGCTAATTTAGTGTATTGATTTACCATGTTGACTTAACAAACTAATTAGTATATATTTATTTGTTTATATTGTTTGAAATTGAATTTATGAAATTTTTTTGTTGATATAAGTCATGTATATATATTGAATTAAAATTCATTTTTAGTTATATTGTATATATTTTATGATTGATTATTTCATTTATTTTATTTCTTTGTTATAAGTTTTATATATGTACCTACAAATATCTATTTTTGTATTTTTACAGTTTGGAAATGGAGGAATCAAGGAAAGTTTTAATGTTGGGCACTTCTGAAGTGGGTGTACTAACGCATATGAAGGAACGATTGCAGCGAGAGTATGACATCCGTCTATTTATTTCTTGCCATTCCGGCGCGAAATTGATGACTCTTGGGCAACATCTCACCCGTTTTTTTAAAACCAATGGGGCAGTTGACCAAATATATATATTTGGTTTAACTTGTTCCATTTGGAAAAAAGTTTCCTTGACCTCTGAGGACCAGTCTATCCAGGTCATTACTTGGGATCCAGTAGCCAATATGTCCCTTGTTCCTGTTCAGATGGATGCCATAAATAAAATAGCCACCAAATTTAATCCCCATGTGATGGTATATTTGGTCATTCCTACTATGAAAGACATAGCTTCTTTCAATGAGGCCTTCCTCAATCGCCAAGGCCGGAGTGACCTAATACCATCACTCGAACAACATCCTCACCTTAAAAGAGCCTTTTTAACTCTAAAAGCTCGTGAGATGTTTGGTAAAACGGTCGAGCTACAAGAACCGAGATTTACTTGGTATAATAAAATGGTTTTTCCGATGAAAAGGGTGTTTGACCATTATTATAACAATAAGAATCAGGCCAACCCTCATCATCAATTCTGGATGGGAAAATCGGACAGGTTGGATGCTATGGATATGTGTTATGATGGTCTACATTACACAGAATCCGCCTTTAATGAAATGTTTGCCATCTTGAGTCTAACCAACTTTAACCGACGGGCTCAAGAACCTAGACTAGTTACACCCATCGTCAACATCCCAACAACCACTACCACAACATCAGTGAGTGTTGAAGAAATAGAGGCAGTCCCTGGACCTTCGGGTATCCAAGGCCGAATTGACTATCGTCCCAGTCAACCCCGGACGGTACCCTCTACCAAAAAGAGGCGAACAAAAGGTAAAACGGAGACTCGAGTTTTTTATATATATACAATATATATATATATAAAAGATTGTACTTTTACAACATTTTCAATAAACAATATATGCTGAGTATTTTTTATCATAAAAACAATTACCAATTTTGCCCAAAAATGACTAATTTTACTGTATGTAAAAATTTCCACACTTTTTTTTCAAAATTTTTTTAAAAATATAAATATTTGTTCAAATATATTTACAAATATATGAAAATGATCCAAAAAGATTATATTTTTATTACATACTGTAGCTATTTCAATAAAAAAAAAATATGCTGAGTATATTTTCTGAAATCCTTTCATTTGTGTCAAAATTTGGAAAAATTTCCCAAATTCACTTCATTTTATGGTATATATATATATATATATATATATATATATATATATATATATATATATATATATATATATATATATATATATATATATATATATATATATATATATATACCTTCTTCTGTTGTAGATCAATCAAAGCTTTAGAAGCTTTTAATGAATCTTGTTTGCTAATTGTATAAGTCCATCCATTAGTAGTTGAAACCTCGACTTGCGATAAAATATCGCAATAAGACACAGTTAATACATCAGCATGATAAGGGTATACAAAAGATGGGTTTGGACCATGTGGATGGAGATATTTTATCTTTACTTCTCGATTTATCAGAATCTTCTCTAATAGATATGCTACCCACCAGTGATCATTATAAGCAACAGTTACAAAGCCATGTATTTTTTCCTCTGATAAAACTACTTCTTGTTGGGTAACTTTTTCAGTATGTGAAACATTTGATGATGAAAACTGTTTCACTTCTAGAGTAGTTGCAGAAACTCGTTTAAAGTGGTGCAGTTTGTGTGTGCCAGGAATAGTCTTTGCAGTGGAGAATCTGTTCTTCTTTTTCTTGCTCTTTAGTAGTGGAAAAGTGACATGTTATATGCTTAATATTTTCATTTGCAAATCTATGTAGCTGCACAGCAGTGAGAATTTGGTCATTATAAGGCCGTTGTAAACTAGCTTTGGCAGCTAATCTCTTAATGCTAGCTACCTCCAAGACCATCACAGGGTCCTTTTCTATGACGTTGAAAAAAATTCCATTCTGCCTCAATCCCAAAATCAGATTCATGATGACAAAGATTCAAGAAGTTTTTACAATTTTTGTATTGGGCTGCACAACCATCAGAGAAGTAAATTATTTTTTTGAGTGATGTGAAATTACTTATCAGGAATTCTATCAAATGCTTTTGAAACAGATGTTCAGAAACTGTGTTATGAATGCTTCATTCTGATATAATAAAGTTTAAATGGGAAATATCAGTTTCGTTCCTGTAATAAATTACAAATGGATGTAGTGTTGCCATTTGGTTTTTCCAGTGGAAACTTTGAACTTCGTCTGTAATAATAAATGAGTAATTTTCTGAAAAATCACAAAACAAGAAGAAGAACTCCATTTGTAAAGGAATTTTTTTTTTTTTTACGATAATGGGTAGCTTGCATTTTTGTTATAAAATCATGAATTTGGTATTGTTTCAATAGATCACAAAAATGATCAGTAAATTCCTCTACATCCATCTCTATTGATTCCAAATGGGATCTATCTGTATTGGTCCATTTTTTAAATTTTACAATGTCACTGATGTTTTCAGTGAATATGGTAAGCAGTTTCTCATTCAATTCCCCTAAATCTCCACATTGTTTACATTGTCTGAGACAGCAATCTATTGTAGCAGGATTACATTGAGTTATTAAGTTGATACAATCTTGCACCTTTAACATAGGGGTATGATCATTTATAGTTAATTTACCTAGTTCTGCTCCTATGAACATGAGCTTAACATTTTGATGTATTGTACACACACAAACACTGTGTGTCCCAGATGTTCCAGCAAGAACACAATTTTTAGGCCGCAAATCTGCAAATTTACTAAAGCCCACCTTAGCCAATGGATTTCTTTCTTTAAACATTTGGTAAGCCTCCTTTAAATTGAATAACAAAAGGTGCTTTTGCAGATGAATTCTTTTTCCTGGACTGTCTATGACACTACAATAATCTTTCTTACCTGGCATTATTCTGCTAACATCTTCTGAAAGATAAAATGCTTTGATATTATTGACAGCATCCAGTGTTAGTGTTTTTCCTCCTTTTGGATTTGGATCAGCAAGAACACCTTTTTCTTCAGCTATTTTCTTAGCAACAGATGCCATATACATTATAAATTGTTTCAAATACCAATACCAATTGTTTCAAATTTTAAAGCAAGTTTTCTTTAGCTCCAACTTTTGGGCATTACTGTTAGGATTTTTATTTTTTCACTTCTTTTAGTTAATTTATCATGAAATTTATTTTTAAGTTGATCAATTATTTCTAGACTATCTTCAGAAATTGTTGTTTTCTTAATCTGTGATCCTGTAGGTATCTCTTTTTTGGCTAGGTTTTCAATTTTTTCCTTCATTGAAGCTTCTATCTTATTCATTTTTTTCCACCCATAGGCCTTTTGCTGTATAAGCTTTCTCTTTTTAATGGGAGTTTCCCTTATGTAGGGCAACGATTCATTTAATGTAGAAAACTCATGTTCATTCAGGTTGGTAGAATCTGATGAAGATTCATTACTTTCTGCACAGTATCCTTGACATAATTTACAGGTCCAACTCCACTGCTACTTGAATCTGTGTCAGATAATATTAAAATAGCATGAATGTCTGATATTTCTTTTTTAGATGAAAATTCAAGAAATTCTCTGCACTGTTTACAAAGTCTATGGTCAATTGTTAGTCATAATTCTGGAAACTTTTTTATAAGTTCAACTGGAATTATTTTTAAACTTTTTTTTCAGCATTGATCTTTGTGGCGTAACAAAGGATCTGAACATTTGTTTTTAAATTTAATTTGTCCATTAAGTTAGTTATAGAAAAATTAAAATTTTAATTTTAGATATTTAAAATAAATTAGGTACCTGTTCTTTATAATCTGAAATGGATAATATATATATATATATATATATATATATATATATATATATATATATATATATATATATATATATATATATATATATATATATATATATATATATATATATATATATATATATATATATATATAGGGACCGACCGGGGTTGGAATTTGGCTGGGGCTTCATAAAATTTCTAAAGAGGTCAAAAGCACTGAAATTTTAGGTTAAGAAAATTAGATATAAATTTAATTGTAAGGAAGTAGTAGAATAGCCAACATTCACTTAAATTAATGATTATATGCATTTTCTCCAAACAAATTTCAAAAAATTACAGTTTTGTATAGTAAAAGTTTTAAAAAAGTACCAAAATTAAAAAAAATTAAAAATTTCTAGTTCATAATAGTGATTCAATAGGTTTACCTAGGTAAGACCCTAAGGTAAAGTTTGAAAAATGTAAAATTTAAAATTATCAATGTAACCTGTATTTATACATATCATTGTTATTTTATTGCTATGTATCAAACTTGTATCATTAAGCTACATTATTTCAAATTTATGATTTTGTTTATACTTTCAGTCAATATGGCTAAAAGATCAGCTTCTGCAGTATTGGAGTACTTTACAATGTGTCAGGATAGGCTCGAAATAGCTAAATGTAACATCTGCAGTCAGAAAATTAGAATAGAACCTCCGGGTGCCACAAATAAAAAAATTTCAACCAAATCTTTATGGAGTATCTAAAATCAAAACACAAAAATGAACATTTACTAGCGGAAAAGGAGTGGTCAAAAGAAACAGAAAAGAAAAAAAATCTTAATTTTCTTATATTTTGTTTGAAATTTTTTTATTATTATTTGACTGATTGAGCTGAAATTTTCAAGGTTTATGCACTTTTTCACGAAGTTCAGAGTTGATTTTGAGCATTTTTTTTGAGTCTATAACGGTTTGAAAGTTATTTGGACCCAAAGTTGAAAGAAAATGAATAACCTGGTCAAACCACTGGTCCACATGAGCTGAATAATCTTAGCCCCAATTTCTTGCATTGATGGGAATAGATTTTTGATATCACGTCTAGAAAAAAAGTAATCAGCACTTGAAAAAAAATTGCAAAAATCGTACCCTTCTGGAGGAAAAAATTATTAAAAAAAACGCTATCTACTAATTTTTTATTTGTGGATATTGTTTAGAGGAGGGACAGGGCAACAACATTTATTTAGTGCATTATTAAATTTGGTCAAAAATGGACCTTTTTGAAGGCTATATCTCGAAACCAACGAATCGCATCGAATAAAGTATATAGAGGAATTTGTAGCCCCACCCCTCCTTTATATATCCACAAAAATAAGAAATGATATAGTTGTATTTTTTTTTTTTTTTTTTTTTTTTTTTTTTTGAAAGGATTTTTTTCAATAGTTGGTCAGTTTTTGTCTTATAGCATTTTTTCTATAACTCTGGGAACAAAAGTCTATTAGAAGCTTTTGTAGCCCATACAATTTTGAATAAATAGTCCAACTTTCAGATCATTCTAAAAAGTGGTTTGGCCCCGCCATTCTTTTGAAAAAGGGTAAAATTTCCAACAAAAAAAAAATAAAACATTTTTTAACCGTAAGTCTCGGAAAAACGCTAGAAATGGACTTTTCTTACGGATAAAAAAATCTAAATACACTGAAAATTTCAGCAGAATTGGCTGAAAATTAAAAAAAAAAATTTTTTGAAACTTGACTGTCCCTTTTGCCATTTTAACCCCGGCCGGCAAACCCCGGTTTTCCCTCATTTTTAAGCCGGGGCCACGGTTGGTTCATATATATATATATATATATATATATATATATATATATATATATATATATATATATATATATATATATATATATATATATATATATATATATATATATAAACTCTGTGATTCATCTCAAATCTGCCATCTAAATTATTCAACATTTGTCCATCTTCAATTTATATACAACAAATGAAGTGACAAAAAAGAAATTTTAGTATTTTAAAGCTGATTTGAAGTTTGTACATCATGCATGTTTCTTGTTAAAAAAGCTACTACTTAACCTTTGAAATCTAAATGTGATGGTAATTGTATTTTTACAAAATATTTATGAAATTGCATCAAATACTTCAATTTATATTTATTTGTTAAAAATTAAGTTTTTGCTGGCCACTCATAATATTTTGTGTAATTATTAACCAATACCCTGAGGTATTATCTGCTAAGTTTGAAAAAATTTGGAGTAAATATTTTTTTTACAAAAGGTCAAAGGTCAAGTTCATACTTTTCACATTTGAGGTTTCCAATCTTTAATAGATTGGAAAGATCTATTAAAGTTCTTTAAAATGATACTAAAAACACTGATTTATCATGAGTAGTTTCTGAGTTACAAGATTTTTAATAATAGAGGTAAATCAAAATAAGGTCAAATTTTGCAAACTTTGTGACCTTGTTTTTCGGAAACCAAAGGTCATAGAACCCTAATATTTTGGAAAACTCAGTTTGGTATGATTACCAAAAACTTCAGAAGTTATAATGAAAACTGAAGGGGGTGAGTGTTTTAGGTGGCTGAAATATGGAATGACCCTATCTCGAAATGAACGAATCACATCGAGTAAAGTATAGAGAGGAATTTGTAGCCCCATTCCTCCTCTATACACTTACCAAAAATAAAAAATAAGAAATATAGTTGTAGTTTTTTTTTTTTTTTTTTTTTTTTTTTTTTTTTCCGAAAAGGTGGTTATTTTTCAAAAAAAAAATTTTTTTTTTCAATTGTTAGTCAGTTTTTGGCTTATAACATTTTTCCAATAACTCTGGGAACAAAAGTCAGTTAAAAGCTTTATCATCTCATAAAATTCTGAATATATAGTCCAAATTTCAGGTCATTCTAAATAGTGGTTTGGTTCTGATATTCATTTGAAAAAAAGGGTCAAATTTAAAAAAAAAATTTTTTTTACTTTTTAACAGTTATAGTCTCAGAAAAACGCTAGAAATGGCCTTTTTTTTCACTGGGGAAAAAACTATATACACTGAAAATTTCAAGAAAATCACTGAAAATTAAAATAAATTGAAATTGAACTGTCCCCTTAAGTATAATTTGCCATTTTAACCCCTGCAGGCAATCCCCAGTTTTTCCTAATTTTTAGCCAGGGCCGGGGCCTGGATTGGGGATGGGACTGGGGTCCTGGTCAGTTCATTTTATATATATATATATATATATATATATATATATATATATATATATATATATATATATATATATATATATATATATATATATATATATATATATATATATATATATATATATATATATTCAGTCTTCAGTATATAGTCTTCAGAAGAGGTGCCTTCACGTGGCAAGACCGACAACAGTATCCAGCTGGATTTCAGATACAGAAGCCCCGCAGGATGCTGCTGCAAAGCCTTTTCACCCCCCCCCCACCCCGAGCAAGCTTGGGGTTACAAGCGAAGGAAGTTCTCCTCGCCGCAGTCCGGAGAAATCCGAGATCTTTCAAATCTATCTCTCAACACTCTCTTCCTATACTTTCTCCTTTTTTCCATTTCAGGAGGAGATTAGGCTGGCGTATCTCCTCCTCCTCCTACTAAAAACCAGGCGACATAGAGAAAAATCCAGGGGCCCGTAATCTGGCAGTGCCCGATCTGCAACAAAATAGTCAGGAGGGACTCCAAAAAATGCACCAAAACTTGTCCACAAGTGGATCCACAGACAATGCTCCCCATTTCAAAGACTCCCACCTACAAACCACAATTGGAATTGTCAAATTTGCACCCCCCCTACCACTTTAAACCCTATCAATCGTAATTCCCACATCTATACACTAAATATCCTACAAATCAACATAAACGGCCTCCACAACAAACACAAAGAACTAGAAACATTCCTACACAAACACAACATCCACATTGCGCTTATACAAGAAGCCCACCTTCCAACAAACCAACTCCCCCCTACTTTCTACAAATACGACTCCATCTACTCCCAACACAAACCCAACCATCACAAACTCTTAAACTCTCATCCACAACTCTATAAATTACTCCAACACATCCTCTCAACATGCAATCACGCAATCTGACAACATATCTAAAATCCAAACCTTCTCAATAGAATTAAATAAAACTACGCACAATTTAGTAAACCTGTACATACCACACCATACATCCACACACTGTCCATCAAACTACTTACCTAACCTTACTACAATAACAAACCTCCCTAATCTCCTATTATGCGGAGACTTCAATGCTCCACCACCCGACCTGGTACAAAAACCAAGCCTCCGACCAAAGAGGAACACACATCATCGAACACTTGGAACATCTCAACATACTTAACAACAAAAACCTCCATACCAGAATCCCCCCGCAAATCAACCAATCCCCCACATCACCAGACATCACCTTTTGCTCCTCAAACATTCACCCTCTTCTACACTGGACCACCGAAACCGATCTAAACTCCGACCACATACCAATAATTATAAAATACCACATCAAAAACAAACCCACTCACAAATCTAAAACTACATTTACCAACTACAAAAAAGCAGACTGGACCGGTTTCTCCAATTACATAGACGAAAACCTCACAACAAACGAAATTACAAACATATCCTCCCTCAAATCAGCTATTCAACATCTCACCCACACAATCCAGAAAGCAGCCAACATCTACATCCCTAAAGGCCACATTAAAAAATACGAACCTAGCCTCTCCCCCGAAATCACTTCTCTCATAAAACAAAGGAACGCACTAAAACGCCAAAACAACCCCACACAACTCACCAAAACTCAATTAGAAACCCTAAACAATCAAATATCGACCCTAATAAAAACTCACACAACCAACAACTACCAAAACTTCCTCATCAAAAACTTGGACAACACAAACAGCAAAAGAGTCTGGAAAACAATCCACACAATCCACAACGCAAAAAACAACCCACTCCACACTCATGAAACTCCAACCAATCCCATTACACAAACCCCATTAACTCCCAAACAACACATCAACCTACTGGCCACACACTTCGCTAAGCAAAGTAGCTTACCTACCCACCCACAAAACAGGAAAATAATAAGAAAACTGAAAAAGCTACGCAACAACCAAAACAACTTAAACGTCATCACACCCACAAACACTCAAAACACCATTAAAACTATCAAAAACTCTCCAGCAACAGGACCAGACAACATATCAAATATTCACCTAAAACACCTATCCAACCACACAATCACATACATAACCTCCATCTTCAACAAATCAATCCAACTCAACTATATCCCCCCCAATGGAAAAAAGCATTAATCATCCCTAAACTAAAACCTGGTAAAGACCCTTCAAACCCCTCCTCCTACCGCCCAATCTCCCTTTTATCCACCATCTCAAAACTTCTTGAAAAACTAATCCTAAATTCTATCCTCAAATTCATCCCACAACAAAACTTCCAACACGGGTTCAAACCCAACCACTCCACCACCACTGCTCTTACCAACGTCATCCAACCTATAATAAACGGACTAAACCATAAACCTTATCACAAAACTATACTAATAGCAATTGACATAAACAAAGCCTTCGATACTGTCCCGAAACATAATCTTATCCATAAAATCCTCCAATCCAACATCCCAACAAACACTAAGAAATGGCTAACCAACTTCCTATCAGGAAGAACCGCCCAAATACAACAAGACGGCCTTAAATCACGTACCATCAACTTAAGAAACGGAGTTCCGCAAGGAGCCATACTCTCCCCCACTCTATTCAACCTGTACACAGCAGACCTCCCTCAACCCCAAACAACTTTCACCCGCATAATATCATACGCCGACGACTTAACTATTACCACCACTCACAAAAACCTCACCACCGCAACATTTCTCACACAAGACTACATAACACAACTCCAAACTTGGCTAGTAGAAAACAGGATGACGGCATCCCCAAACAAATCCTCCATAACCCTTATAACAACAGACAAACACATATCCAACACCCACCCACAAGTCCTACTAAACAACACCCCCATACCCCTCAACAAAACCCCAAAAATTCTCGGCCTAACATTTGACACTCACCTCACTTTCTCCAAGCACATTCAAAATACCACATCAGCCGCAAACAGAAAACTCAACATCCTCAAAACAGTGGCCAACACAGACAATAAACAACAACATACAAACCTCAATTGCTATCTACAAGCAATTTATACGCCCCACCATTAACTACGCCTCCCCTGTCTGGCACCCTCTGCTCTCCGACAAAAACTTAACGACACTCCAAATAACGCAAAATAAAGCCCTTCGCACCATCACCGGCTGCACACGCACAACCCCTCAACAACACCTACATAACGAAACCAAGATACTACATATAAGGAATCACCTCGAAATGATAGGCACCCAATTTTACGCAAAAACACGTCTACCCACTCACCCATGTCACAATACTCTCCTACAACCTACTCCACAGAGACTAACACAGCTTCCATCGGCCACCGGCGCCTTTTACAAACAGATCCTAAATCACATACCCCCTCCTCCCCCCAATACCACAACCACCAAACATATACACACTCAACTAACACATTCATATATGATCAACAGACCTCCAAACAGCATCCTTAACGAAGCTCCTCCCGAAATAAACACCGACTCCAACAACCTCCCAAGACACTTACAAATCTCACTAGCAAGATTGAGATGCGGGCACCACCCAAACTTACATTACAAACACAATTTCAATTTAAACCAGGCAACATCTTCCACTTGTACCAGATGCAAAAGGGCCCCGGAGACCGTAAAACACTTTCTTTTAGACTGTCCCTCCAACTGTCGCCCCAAAATCTTCTGGGGCATCACTTCTTTGGAAGATCTCTGGACGAGACCGACTGCGGCGGGAGGCTTCATTAGCGAAGTGTGGCCGCCTCAACATGGGGTGGTCAGGGGGTGAGAAGGTAAAAAAAAAAAAAAAAATATAAAATAAAATATATATATATATATATATATATATATATATATATATATATATATATATATATATATATATATATATATATATATATATATATATATATATATATATATATATATATATATATATATATATATATATAACTTACCTAGATGAGAATTATTCTTTAGAATGTCTTTTATTGCTTGTCTATTTGAATTCCTGATGCCCATAGTTTCTTGACAGTTTTGAAGCTGAAATAAAAGAAATGAAAAATGTGTAAAGGGAAAAAAAAAAATTTTTTAAATTCTACATAGTTTTGGTACTTCTTATTTTTCAGAATTCCTGAGAATACAGATGAATGTATATAGTGAGTGGAAAATAAAGACAATATGATTTGGTAATATTTTACCTTTCAATAAAGGCTTTAAGACTGCTAATACTGTAGTGTAAACCTTTAAAGTGAAATACCATATATTTTTTTATATATTTTATATTTGATGATTTGAGGCATTTGTTATCTTTCTCAGATCATCTAAATTGTTCCCATATGGAAAGACAGATTAGTGATTTTCATTTCTTTATTTTTAATTTTAGGTCTTCTAAACTTTCAAATTTTAATGATCTTGAATACACTAAACTATTAGTAGAGTCTAGCACATAGATTTGATCTAAATTTTCCTCTTTTAAAATCTGTCCTCCTGATTTCTATTAAAGTTGCTTTGTAGTGGCTGTTGTACATGGCTATTAATCATCCATATTAAAATTGGTGATTTCGGGATTCTCTTCTACCCACAACTCTTTTTCTACTTTTTAGTGTCCTGTTTTGTCATTTCGTCATCAATCAATTTGTTTAAAAATAACAATGCTTCTTGGCTTTTGTCATTTTTCATAGCATACAACACTACAAGTCTGATACAAGTTGGGCGTTCTTTAGCAACGCACTTAACATTTGTGTTTCTTAACCCTTTTGCTGCTGAAGAGTGACAGTGTCAGTAATCCAAAAGTCCAATCACAGATGGAGTATACTGGCATCATCAGTAATAGTTTATATTTAAAACTTCATTTTATTTCCTTTTTTTTATGGGAATTAAATATCATATATTATTCAGCTATGAAATTATTGTATGTATGACAGACTATAAAACAGTTTTTTTAACAAATAACACATTGATTATATTTAATTTGGGATACTTTATAGATTTTGATTGAAATTTGAATTGAATATTACAGTAGATACATATTACAGTAGATACTTGTAAGGGTAAGTGGCATATTTGTGGATTAGTATGGGATTAGAAAAACTTTAAATGTAATTATTGTGCAGAGTAATTTTAAAATTGGATTGAAATTATTTAAGTATCATTTATAGGAATGTATGTTGGGATCAAATGCTATTTTTAACCTTTCCATATTTTGTTTCTATTTGAGTAGAGAAATATATTAAAGTATGATCATAATAATGGCCTGGAAATATCAGAATTGGGTCTCATTCTGTTTCATCATATTAATTGCTAAATGAATCAGCACATGTTCTCTTGGACAGTTATTGGAATAATCATCATTCATTTGTTGTTCAATTAATCAAGCAAGCTTTTGCGAGCGATCTCCCTCTGGTCATGTGAATAACTCTAACATTAAGTTAAGTATACTATTGTATATATATTTAAAAAAATCATTACTCATTCCAATTACTGCATTGTATAAATGACCAATACACAAAAATTCTATATAATTGACCCATGCACAAAAGTCACAAATATTAATATTTTTTGCATGTGATAGTAAATTCTGTAACATCCATGCATCTAATATGCTCTCCTGCCTGAACTCTGTCTTCACATCATCTTTCCTGAATCTGTCCAGTCTCATTATTCAAATTATCAGTCTCAACACTTTCATTTCAAATGCTTTTATTTTGCTCTTTGCTTTGATGTTAAGTGCCCAGACCTCATACCCATAAAGTTAGTATGGGCCACAGCATGCTGGTATGCATTTTTGTTTTAACCTTTCATGATATGTTTCAATTCTTGAACAATGGGTATAGTAGGGCAAAAGCAACACTGAATCTACCAATTCTATGTTTCAGTTCCACTGACATATCATTCTTTGATTATGACAGTTTGAGATACTCAAACTGACCGATTGTTTCAGTTATCTATATTCCATTCATATTTTCATCTCTTCCCACTCTTTACTCAACAACATAACCTCCGACTTACCAACATTACCTTTGCTGTCACGATCTAAAAACCACTCATCAATAAAACTCTGCAGGGCATCTTCTGTCTCCTAGATCTCTGCAAGATCTGCATATCTGAAGATTCCACCATCTACCATCTCCAACTTACCACAGTAGTCCATAAAATCAAGAACAATATAGGGGACAGCTCTTCCCTGTTTCACCACTCTCATTACTTCAAACAAGTTGCTATAGTCCATCTGTGTTTTCACCCTACAAAAACTACTGACATAGATTCTATTTATCCCCCTTATTAACTTCAGTAGCATCCCATATTCCCTTTCTTCTAGAATTTCCAATTAAATTCTCCTCAACACATGATCAAATGACTTTTCCAAATAAAAGAAGACCATATAAGTTCTCTTGTTAAATTCATAGTTTTTTTCACATACAATTTTCTTTGCAAAATCAAGTCAACCATTGATCTTCCCAGCCTAAAACCATGCTGACATTAATCCAGCTTACTCTCAACTATTTCTCTCATCCTTCTCTTCAAAATCTTCTCATACATCTTTGCAACATCTAGCATCAGAGTAATTCCTCTATAGTCCTTACAATTCATTTTATAGCCCTTTTCTATAGTCTTTACAACTTATTTTATAGCCCTTCTTAAAAATATGTAATTATCAATTTAATCAAGTCTGCAGGTGTCCTCCTGTCCCTCCAACACCTGTTTACTTCTTTCATCCACAGTATTCCCTCCACACCCATGCCCAACATTTCTGCCAGTATCATATCTTCTCATCTTCTCCCATTGACTTACCATTTTTCATTTTTTACATAGTATTTTCAACTCCACATGTTATCTGCCACTTTTTTTCCCTCTTTGCTGCCCACATTTCAGAGTACATACTTTTATAACTTAACTTATAAATGAAATACAGTAATAGAACATTCTTACATATTATTCTGTGTCAGAGGTAAAAAAAAAAACTTGTCCCTTGAATTTGACAATTCCTATTGACTATGTATTACACCAAAATTTTTCCTTTCTATTTTGCAGGCTATTACACATTTTATATAAATTTACAGAATCTGAATAATTATGCAAATAAAATACTCATAATTGATATGACAAGTTTTTTCATTATAATGATATTAGAGATTTCTTTCAAAATGGATTTGAGGTTAAATCAAAACTTAAAGTTATCATGCTGCGATCACTCTGAACTCCATAAAAAGAAAATAACAAAAGGACTTCAAAGTGTTTCAGAAGAATTCTTGGAAAAATTTCCACATTCTGAATTAATTATTGGGCAAAAATTTTTCCTACATGCAGAAATAAACTATCTGAATCTGTAGATGCTTTATCCAATCCTTCTTCATCTGAATCTTCATGTAGTGAAAATTCTCCTACTACTTCAAATGGCCGTGACTTTATCGATCCTAAACAGAAATAAAGATTCTGAATGACACTCTCTTACTAATTAAAGAGTCACCTATTAAAAGGAGAGATCAGGTTGAATATAAAAGTAAATTGTAGAAAATACAAAAAACATTGGAACATAAAATGGAAACCATCAACCCACATAAAACTTGTAAAGAATGTACTTTGATTAAGGAAGTTAATTTTGATGAAGCGGAAATCATAAGACAGTTAAAAAAGAAGTTTATTGCATGTAATAATACATC
>SEYY01009251.1:0-5000 GCA_009176605.1 Armadillidium nasatum
ATATATATATATATATATATATATATATATATATATATATATATATATATATATATATATATATATATATATATATATATATATATATATATATAGTATATATATTGGTATCGGGGTATCGGATCGGTATTCCGGTAGGCTAATTTATATAATAACTAAAAGAACTAAGACAAATCTAAAAATAATTTGTTGCTGATTAGTTTCGATCGATTTAAACCATTTTTACCCATTATTAATCAAGGTTTAGTGTAAAATGAAGAATGTAAGAAAATTGCTAAAGATGTAAGATCACCCCTCCCCCCAAATAAATAAATAAATAAATAAATGGATAAATAAATAAAATAAAAAAATAAAAATATAAATAAATAAATAAAAAAAGAAATACTTTAAAGTTACATTTCGATAAATAAATAAAAAAAAGCATTATTTTAAATAAATATATTGTAAAGTATGGTGAAAGCACAAAATTCTACTTCAATATTAAGATATTTTTTGAATGTAAGCTTTCATTCAGTTTTGTAGCTTGATAACAAATATAAAAGGATTTTAAAAAATGGAGGTCAAAATCTCTTTCAGAGGTCAAAATTATGAAATTCAAATCCTGTGGATAGTTCTTTTGAAGTATATGAGAATCAATTTTAGAACAATGGTGGATGGTGTATATGTTTCAAAGAACTAAAAAATATGCAATTATGTTGAACAATACTAACAGAAAGACTTTGTGTCTTCTTTGCTCTATAGTTGACATCACAGTTACCATACTTGTATCTGTTAATCATTAATGAGCATTCTTATTTTAGTTCTTTAAGTCACATTTTAACGGATTCAGAAGTAGAACAAGGTTTAGAAAATATGTTCCAGAGAGAATCCTTAGGTATTGAAAATATATATAATAAATCTGAATTTGATTTGAAACAGATTGAAAAATTCAGAATTGGTACTGATTCAAGGATGGAAAATACCACGTTAATCTTCCTTGGATAAAGGAAAAACTATTGTATCAAATGAGTTTGAAAGTAGAGGACAGTTAATTAATCTTTCAGCTTTTAAACTCAACCCTATCCAGAAGAGAGGAGGAACCGGAGCCCCCCCCCCCGCCAAATGTGATAACAGTACTCCATACAAAGGCGAATAATACTCTTATATATTTGGAGTAACTGCTCAGAAGAAAAAAATTCTCGCAACCTGAACAGAACTCTTAGCTTCTTAGAGGCCGCCCTAGTAGTTAGATATGTGGTTTCCAAGACAGTTTATTGTTTATGTTTAGACAAAGAATGTTAATGTTATTTACAGGTGAGACGGGAGAGCCATCGAAGAGGATAGGAAAGTTGGGAGGTGTTTTTGAGAGGGAAATGTGAATTTGAGTTTTAAAGAGTTGAATTTCACAAGGTTGCTATGACCCCACGGGGAAATCCCATCCAGATCGGCAAGAATATTAGTATTAGCTACAGAACCATCAGAGCGAATAAGAGAAGGAAAGGCAGATTTGCAGAAGTTATTAGAGATATTTTTGACAAGAGGCCAGGAATTTTATCAGTAGGCGAGCCATGGAGGTCAGCGCACTTCCTTTTTGTGAAAGTACGCTTAGTCCGTCGAAGAACATCCCTGCAACGATTCCGAGCAGAATGAAAATTATCAAGAGTTATAGGAGAAGGAGAATTTTTCCACTCACGATAAGCATTGTCCGTCTCACGAAAGCAAAAGAGAACAGTTGCCATCAAACCATGGATTTTGAGGAGAAAAAGATTTAGTTGAAGATGGAATGAATCTGCCCATCCCATCAAGGATCACGGCCCCTACCTTTTCATCAGAGAGAGAAGAGTCCCCGGAGGCAAAGCAAGATTCACTCCAATGGTAGTTAGCCAAAGAAGCGACACATTGCCCCCTAGTTAGCCCGATTAAATACCAAAAAATACGTTTAGGGCATGATGGAAATGTTGGAGAGAAATCATTGTAATTAAATGCTATAAGATTATGGTTAGAGTTGCCTATAGGAGGGAAAATTGTGTATTTATATCTAGAAGGCGCAGTAGTGAATCATAAATCAGGTATGTTCAAGAGCTTGTTAGGGCTGGAATGTGTGTTGGTTCCGTAATCAAATGCTCTAGATCGTTGAAAATGCTGAATGATTTGGCCTCCCTCCCACCTGCATCAGTATGAGAGGAGCCCAACCATTCATTGTGGTGTACGTCGAAATCCCCTAAATAGAGAACTTCAGCATATATATATATATATATATATATATATATATATATATATATATATATATATATATATATATTATATATATATATATATATATATATATATATATATATTATATAAATATATATTGCTAGGAAGCTATTAAAGCCAATAGCGTTTGGGATCCGCTTATGGTTGAAGTTGGAAATTTGGACGAAGGATTTCAAAATTCGAAACACGTTCTGGAAGGAGAATCTCGGACTGGATTCCAGGAACATTTTTATATGGAAACAAACACCCACATTGCTGTTCCTTGTGATAACGATGAAATCCACTTGATTGGGTAAGTTAATATTATAATATATATATATATATATATATATATATATATATATATATATATATATATATATATATATATATATATATATATATATATATATATATATATATATATATATATATATATATATATATATATATATATATATATATATATATATATATATATATATATATATATATATATATATATATATATATATATATATATATATATATATATATATATATATATTATATATATATATATATATATATATATATATATATATATATATATATATATATATATATATATATATATATATATATATATATATATATATATATATATATATATATATATATATATATATATATATATATATATATATATATATATATATATATATATATATATATATATATATATATATATATATATATATATATATATATATATATATATATATATAAAGGGGTATAGTCATCAGCATAGAAGTGGATAGGTGATGAAGTAATAGAGAGAAGGTCACTAATGAAAAGTAGGAAAATATTGGGATAAGACAGGTTTCAGATTAACATTACTATTTATAGATTTAAATGAAGAACGGTGGCCGTGTACAACGGCTAACGACCAGAATGGAAATCAGAGAGGAGGATGCATTCCGAAAGATTTAAGAGTGTAGGATATAAATATATATATATATATATATATATATATAATATATATATATATATATATATATATATATATATATATATATATATATCTCCTAGTTCGAAAAGGCCAGAGGCATAGCATTTTGCACCAGAGTTGGGGAAATACCTGAAATGTGGTATTTAATGGCCGACATGACGCGATACAAAGCGTATTAAAAGTGTAAAAGTCAAACGGGTTTGAGAAAACAGATAAAGAGTGTGTGTTCTAGATTTTACCAGTAGAGTAAATGTAAGATTGAACATAGCGGCTAAATCTGGGGTCGGAGAGTTGGACAGAGAAGGATGAGACTGTGTGGAAAGTCGTGCCTCACGGACCCTTCTCAGTGGAGGAGGTATGCGACGTGAGAGTTCAGAAGAAGAGTGTCCGTTGTAATTGCGGTAGTATAGATAGAGTAACGCTACAATTCGATGGTCAGAAAGATTTTAGAGAGTGTAAGTAAAAATCAAAAGAGTCTATAAGACAGAAAGCTCTAGACTCCACCTTTTCGAGAAGAGCTGTATGTGTGGAACCACCCCAGATGCGTGAGGCGTATTCCATATAGGGATGAACAACACTCCTATGCAAAGCAAGCAACTGGGATGTCGTAAAAAATGACTGTTTAGAAAGTGAAGTAATTTGATACTTCAAGAAAGATCACGAGAAAAAGAAACACCGAGAATTTTGAAGAAAAATAAAAGTTTGAGTCAGTGTTTTTGAAGAAAATGTCATAGCTTTGTGGAAGGTTGTGTCAAGTAGAAAGATGGAGGAATAGAATATTTGAAGCCTTAAAAACGACCATGTTTTCTCTGCCCTAATTTCAAATGCGAGAAAAATCAGAGGTCAGTTGCTCTAAGGATATCCTTCTTACGTCAATTAATTGCTGTTGAGAGAGGTGTCTTTCAAAGTGAAAAGAGTTATTAAGGGTATAGTCATCAGCATAGAAGTGGATAGGTGATAAAGTAATAGAGAGAAGGTCATTAATGAGAAGTAAGAAAAGATTGGGGATAAGACAGGTTTCAGATTAACATTACTATTTATAGACTTAAATGAAGAACGGTGGCCGTGTACAACGGCTATTATAGAACGACCAGAAAGGAAATCAAAGAGGAGGATGCATTCCGAAAGAAAGAAGTTTCGAAATCAAAGCTTTGTGCCAGACTCTATCGGAGGCTTTCGGTCATATGTCTAGCGACACAACGAAAGATTCACCCAAACACCGAAGAGGGAAGGACCAAAATTCAGAAAGAAGGGAAAGAAGATCACCAGTAGAGCGTTCTTTACGAAAGCTTTACTGGCGATCAGAGATAAGATTAGAAGGGTTGAGGTTTTTTCAAATCTTCCTGTTAAGAATAGATTCGAAAACTTTAGAAATAACGGATTTTAAAGAATTATGATGATAGTTAGAGGGTTGATAGTAGTCCTTCTCCTTCGTCACAGGCTGAATGACCGCACGTTTCCAGCAAAAAGGGAAGGTAGAAGTAGTGAGGCAGAGACGAAATAGTTCACCAGGGCAGGGTGCAAGTTCAGAAGCACTAGTTTTGAATACTATCAGGATCATACGCCTTCTTAGTGCTAAGTTCAGAAGAGAGAGCAAAAGTACATCTTTAGAAGATATTACAATATTAGGTATAAATGAATTGGAATTGGTTGAAAAAGGAGGGAGAGCTCCGGAATCGTCTAATATAGAGTTAAAGGAAAACGTTTGAGCGAAGAGTTCAGCTTTAGAAGAAGGTAAAATGGCAGTTGTGCCATCAGAAGATACTTGAGGACGGAAAGAAGAAGCAAAGTTAGA
>SEYY01009251.1:10000-37500 GCA_009176605.1 Armadillidium nasatum
CTGGTGAAAATCTTTTGTTTTTGCTTTTTAATTTCTAAGTTTTCTCTCACCTGTGAATCCAAGGTCTTTCATGCGAGAAAGTTTCCTGAATAATTTAAATATAAATATCTTGATTTTTAATTTCTTAAATTTTTAATTTAATTCTTCGAACAAAATATATTCATTGGCTTCTTTTCCTAACAAAAAATGTTGACTTCAATTGAAAGAACTTCTGAAAGACTGAAGAAAAAAAATTAATTACTTACCTTATGGCCTGTCTTCCTTTCAATAATATAATTTTTGATAGGAGACTTCTTACTTCTACTTTTAAACAATGTCTAAAACAACCAAGGATAAAAATGTTAAATAAGGCATTTTAAAGACTGGTAAAAAAAAAAAAAAAAAAAAAAAATCGAGCTTTACCTTCCAAAGCAAAGATGACCAACCTATGGCGTTTTGAATCTTTTCATGTTGCCTGCCGATCCTTTTTGATAATAAATAAAAAAAACTACAATGAAGCTGAATATTTTTCAGAAACCAAAATATCTTTTTATAATAATTTTGTTAACTTTATTAAATATTAATTATTACAATAGTTGCGAATCTCAAGTTTTTTAGAAAATTGCCCAAATATTTGTTTTTTAAAACAACGTTACATATCTCAAAAAACTCTTATTATTATTATTATTATTATATTATTATTATTATTATTATTATTATTATTATTATTATTATTATTATTATTATTATTATTATTATAAAAGCTTATTGTAAGTACTCAGTAAACAATCCCTATAATTTGTTTACGAACTTGAAAGTTGATAAAATCACGGCCCATTATATATTTTAGGGTCTCAAATGTTAGATCTGTGTCAGAGATCATTTGACCTGTTGATTTCAGCAGAGATTGCACTGATTTCCCCCTGTCAGCTCTAGTTTTTCGAGATACAAAACGTACACTAAATGCCAATCTACACTTTGCTGGCCCATAGAACAGAAGGATATTTTATTGTGGTGTTTAACTTAATATATTTTAGAATGAAGGAAACAAGTTTATTTGAAAAGAAAAGTGTACAGCTTGAAAAATATTTTATTACATTCTTAAGTATAGGGTTATGAAACGTTTTTCATTTATTCGACACAAAAGAAGCTCCGTTTGTTAGTCTTGCCAGAGTGGGCTCTGCTAGGATAATCCCGCAATAGATTCCAACAATAGTCAGCCATCATGTGAGCGTCCAATCTTCCTTGGTATCAGATTTCCATTGTTTTTATGTCTTGGTGAAATCTTTCACCTTGCTCTTCTCTTAGGTCGTCAAGGTTCACTGGAAAGAGATGTAAGTGGCTATTCAGATAGAGTAATTTAACACTCATGTTACATCCAACAAGTTGATATTAAACAGCATATCATTTATTATTTAGTGTAAACATCTGCCTTCTTGCTTCCAAGAAAGGTTCTTACAACAAGAAAAAATGAAGACCAGGCACGTGATTCAATTTCAGTCTTTGATTCTATGTATTTTGGGTCATTTATAAGTTGTCTGATCTGTGGGCTATTGAAAATTTCTGCCTTCAGTTTTTTCATGGTAAATCCAAGTAAATTACGAGTTATGATTTCTATGCATGAACTGTCTTTCTTCTAAACCGTTATGAATTGTTTCATCAGGCATACCTTTATATGCAGTGGTGGCAAGTTGTTTTTTTCTACCACCATATTTTCCCTGTGAGGACAGTCTTTTATTGCCCAATGTTCATGTCTTGCTTTACTATCCAAAAGCATAAAAAGCAAGAATACTTTGTGTATCTGCTTTGTTGACAAAAAATTTAACCATCTTTAAATCTACAGAAACCACTCATCGGTGTTCTTGGTAATTTATCAGAGATGATCTGGTATTCTTCTTTCATCCTGGTGGAATGACCAACTGAATATAATCATATCTGTTGCCGTTATGTATAATAATCATTTTCTGTACTTCAATAAAAAGTAATTTCGTTACAGACTCAAGCATATTCCTTGCTTTTACTCTGGAGGCAAGCAATTCAGTCGATTCCTTGGAAGGATTCAAATTCCTGATCAGATCACTCAATTCATTCCGGTTAAAACATTCACTATATAAATTTGTTTTGAAATTACTGGCACTGTTCACACTTTCTTGATTGTGTGCAATATCAGATATGCAAAACTCATTCTCTGTGAGCAACGGTAGTTCACGGAAAATTGGGACTGACAAAAGATTCGAGTGTGGAAGAGGTCTAGCTGAAGTAGATTATGGTAAGCCTATTATTGCTTCTTGGAAGCAAGAAGGCAGATGTTTACATTAAATAATAAATGATATGCTGTTTAATATCAACGTGTTGGATGTAACATGAGTGTTAAATTCCTCTATCTGAATAGCCACTTAAGCATCTCTTTCCAGTGAACCTTGACGACCTAAGAGAAGAGCAAGGTGAAAGATTTCACCAAGACATACTATGATATTAACAATACAAAAATAAGTCACCGAAGTGGTTTCTTGGTTCTCTCCAAACCAATGGTGCACCAAATTTCAATTTCATCTTTCCTTCTGTCCACTTGCCGCAAATCCTCCGCACAAATGCTTACATGGCTTATGTTGATCTGAAAACTTGACAACAAAATAACATACATACGCTCTTCTTACAAACTCGGAAATAAGTTTCCTACATCCTTTCATTGTGTACTCCCCATATGCATAAAAAATGATATGAGTGGGAAAACACACACACAAACAATCATATATATTATGCATCTTACTTACTTACCTTACCTTTCAGTTTTTGGATGTAAAACTCCAGTTGATATATATTTAATAAACTCTCTCACTGCATCCATTTTTCGCAACAGTACAAGCCAAGTTACAGAACAGTAATTTGGAAAACTTGTTAAAACTTAAATTTATGCCCAACCATTTTTCACTGAACAAGGTTGGGAAGCCTAAAAAGAGCGAAAACACAAATTGGATTGTGAAAGATAGGTCATTATACAGAAAACATTGATTATTTTAAGAACTTAAATATTTCGCACTCATTTATGAAAATTTGTTACATACCGAATTTGCAATAGAAATCAAAGGGCAGACGTAAATTTTATAAATTCAACCATATCTAGGAAACTAGAGCTGGTGAAGTCTATCCAATGAAATTTTTGGAATCAGAGCCAAAAATTGCACAACAAACAGGCCTAAAAACCAAGGCACCAAATTTTTTTATTTATTTTTTTTTTTTTTTGGTCTGTGATCTATGTGAGCATCAATATCATTCATACATAAATATATATATATATATATATATATATATATATATATATATATATATATATATATATATATATATATATATATATATATATATATATATATATATATATATATATATATATATATATCATCTTATGCTGAGATTATAAAATTTAGCGATTTAATTTTCATCTCTTACTCAAAATGGTTTCTCATTTAATATCAGAACAGGACGGCCAGTTCGAATATGCTTAAGTCGAAAAGATGACATGATCATTACAGGAGGTAGAAATCCTGTTTTAGCAAAATGGAAAGTAGGCTTTGAAGAAGACGGGAAATTGAACGCTTTGGATGTTATTTATTACCTCAATGCTGGATACTCTTTGGATCTTACTGATTTTGTTAGGAAAATGATGATTCTAAAAGCAAACAATGGTTACCAGTATGTTTTTCTTCATATTTTAATTAAAATTTTCAATTAAGATGAATTCTCTTCTGAATAATTATATGAGCATAGTATTCACAAATTTTAAATCTTCGTTTATTTTTGTTTTCACAATAGCATCGAAAATCTTAGAGCAAGAGGCCAGTCTTGCAAAACTAATTTACCTTCGAATACTGCATTTAGAGGATTCGGTTCTCCTCAATCTATATTCGTAATGGAAAACATAATAGTGCAGATTGCCGAATTTTTGGGAATGGATCCTAACAAGGTACTGTATTTGCATATTAATTAACACCAGTTTAATTATGACAAAGTGAAAATTGCTCTTCGAGACTTATCCTTAATTAAAGATTAATATGAAAAATATTCCTTAGAGAACTCTTATGATATTGAAATATTTGCAACTCAAATGATAATACCTGATTTTTAATTTCTTATAGCTCAGAGAAAAAAATTTGTATCACAATTTAAAATCATTTACACATTATGGACAAGAAATTACTCATAATACTATAAGAAACTGCTGGGAACAGATACTTTTAAGTAGTAACTATATTGAAAGGAAATCTGCCGTTGATAAATTTAACAGGTACTTTTTTTGATAGCTGTGATAGAGATGTATAAAATATTAAATAAGTATTTTGTTACGTTATTTTTTTTGTGAAATTAAATTTTTTTTCCATCCATAATAAAAATGGGTTTTAGTTAAAATTTACCAATTTGAACTAAAATCTGAAGTTTGAGATATTTTAAATTATGGTTGTATTAATTTTTTTTTTTTTTTTTGGTTCTTCCAGAGAAAATGTCTATAAAAAGAGGGGTATCAGTGCAATGCCATTAATGTTTGGTATTGGATTTACTCTGCAATTTATGCATCAAGCTGGTGCTCTGATTATGGTCTACACAGATGGATCAGTATTACTCTCTCACGGTGGAGTGGAACTTGGTCAAGGACTTGATACTAAAATGCTTCAAATTGCTTCAAGAGTTTTGGAGATTCCAATTGAACGAATATATATTGCTGGAAGCTTCTACTGACAAAGTTCCAAACACAATCCCGACAGTGGCGTCTACAGCATCAGACCTTAATGGAATGGCAGTTTTGGTAGTTTAGCTTTATCTTTAATTTAAGTTAAAAAAATAATATTCAATATATTCTTCAGTTTTTGTTTTTCCTTTGTAGTTTCCATCTTGAAAAGACTAAGCTTTTATTTATTCTCATATATAATTTGATATATTTTAAAAGGGGGTAAAAGGAAAAATATTCCTTCTGACATTTGCTGCTTTTATGTTAGGAAATTTTCCTTGTGGTGAAATTTTAACTCTACGTGCACAATTCTATTACCAACAATAAGTAAAATTTCCCGTAGGATACAATGTGTTAATTAACAAGAACTGCTGGAAACTTATTTTTGCTTTATTTTTAAACCAGGATGCCTTGTCGAGTTATTAAAAAAAGATTAGAACCATATAAATCCAAGATGGCGGATAAATCCTGGAATGACTGGGTTCAGGCAGCATATATGGACAGAGTTTCACTCTCCGCCACTGGATATTACAGGTAAAATTTAATAATTGTTGGTTGTGATGACAGCAATATTTTAGTAGAAATACTAATCACTGTCGTCAATTATGATAAAGCTAATTAAATATGCTTCTTTTTTTAGAATTTTTAATTTATTTATTTATTTTTGTTGTATTTGCCTGCGAGATGATGATGTATTATATATGTAAGTCTAAATAAATTAACAAATAGTTTGTAGCTATTAAAACCCATCTAAATAAAATTATCGTAGGACGAAGCTCGATCAATTTTAGGTAAGCTAAAACGCATTGCGGCTGGGCGGAGTATTATTATTATTATTATTATTATTATTATTATTATTATTATTATTATTATTATTATTATTATTATTATTATTATTATAATACAAGTGATGTTATATTCTAGCAGCAATATTATGGTATATATACTACTAATACTACTGAAAATGATGCTATCATTACTACTACTTTCATTATTATTATTATTATTATTATTATTATTATTATTATTATTATTATTATTATTATTATTATTATTATTATTATTAATTATTATTTTTTTTTTTTTTTTTTTTTTTTTTTTTTTTTTTTTTTTTTTTTTTTTTTTTTTTTTTTTTTTTTTTTTTTTTTTTTTTTTTTTTTTTTTAATTATTTTAATTATTATTATTTTATTATTATTATTATTATTATTATTATTATTATTATTATTATTATTATTATTATTATTATTATTATTATTATTATTATTACCAATATTTCTGAAAATTTCCTATCAAGGTTTGTCATATTTTGTTAGTATTAGTTTTGTTATAATCGAATCAAATCAAAATCAAAATCCGCCCCCATAGTAAGGGTTATTAGCCCTGTCAGTAGGTTCATTCGAGGATGAACCAAGGGTTTCACGGGCAGACGGCAAACATCCGCTGACTGGCCAATTCTAACAAGGATGCCGATTTTGATTCCACGTGCAGCAACCATTCCGCTGGTGTACTTATTGCGAATGAGTGGGCGGGGCTAAGCGCAAGAGAGAACTGCCCAAATTTCTCTACTCTGACCAGGTCTCGAACCCTGGACCTCTCCATGACACTGTTATTTATTGTTAGTTTTACAAAAAAAAATTATTATAATTAGGTTTATTATTATTCTTTTTGTTATATTATATGCGTCATACCAATATTTCATTTTTAATAAATAAATTTAAAAAGTTACTCATCTATTAAACTGTGAGGCTCAAAGGAAACCAATGCGTATCCCTTTAGGAGCCCCCTTTTCAGAAAACTGGTCAACTACAATTTTATTATTATTATTATTGTATTTAGTAATATTACCTACTGTAATAATGTAAATTTGTAAATGTACTTACTCTGAATAACAATTTGATTATTATTATTATTATTATTTATTATTATTATTATTATTATTATTATTATTATTATTATTATTATTATTATTATTATTATTATTATTATTATTATTATTATTATTATATTATTATCCAAGGACTCCAAATATCATCGAGTATGATTTTGAAAATCAGATTGCTGGCGACCCATATGTTTATTTCTCTTTCGGCTCTGGAGTTTCAGAAGTTGAAATTGACTGCTTGACCGGGGATCATATGGTAATATATATATATATATATATATATATATATATATATATATATATATATATATATATATATATATATATATATATATATTTACTTCATCAAGTATCCACTCCTATGCTGATGACTCCATCCTTCATTACTCTTCATTTTGAAAGGCTCCTCTCCCAACAACAGTTAATAGACAGAAGGAGGGTAGCCTTGGAGCAACTAACCTCTGATCTATCTCGCATTTCAAATTGGGGCAGAGAAAAGATGGTTGTTTTCAATGCTTCAAAAACTCAATTCTTTCATCTCTCTACTCGACAAAATCTTCCACACAACTACGATATCTTCTTCGAAAACACATAACTCAAACCTTCATCTCTCATTAATATTCTTAGTGTTTCTTTTTCTCGTGATCTTTCTTGGAAAGATCACATTACTTCTCTTTCTAAACAAGCTTCTAAGAGGTTGGGTGTTCTGAGGCGCCTTCAGAACTTCTTCACACCACCACAGTTGCTTGTTCTTTACAGAGGTGTTGTTCACAACTGTAAGGAGTACGACACACAAATATGGGGTGGTTCCACTCATACAGCTCTCCTTAAAAAGGTTGAGTCTACGACTTTTCGTCTTATCAACTCTCCTACTCTCACTAATTCTCTCTAATCACTTTCTGCCCGTCGATTTGTTGTGCACTTTCTCTATTCTATCTGTACTACAACGGACACTGCTCTTCTGAATTCTCTCGTCGCATACCTCCTCTTTTGAAAAGAGCTCGTGCGACACTTCCTTCTACACAGTCTCATCCTTTCTCTGTCCAACTCTCTAACCCTCGACTTAACTGCTATGCTCAGTCTTAAATTTACTCTACTGGTAAAGTCTGGAACACACCCCTTCATTTATTTTCCTAATTTCCTATGACTTACACACCTTCAAACGCCGTGCATCAGGACATGTCGTCCTGTAAATGACCAGTTTCCCGATTTGCTCCTTTATCTGGTGCAAATTTGTTAGGCTTCTGGCCTTTGCCCACCAGATTTAAATATATATATATATATATATATATATATATATATATATATATATATATATATATATATATATATATATATATATATATATATATATATATATATATATATATATATATATATATATATATATATATATATATATATATATATATATATATATATATATATATATATATATATATATATATATTTATATATATATATATATGTATATATATATATATATATACTTTATTAAAGTATTTATTTTTCAGTTATTTTTAATAAATTTTAAATTCAAACATTTTATATATAATTTTATATCAATTTAAAATTTAAAATTTAAAAAAAAATTCAGTTGATTTTATTTTTTTTTTTTTTTTATCATTAAAAAAAAAAAAAAAAATAAAAAAATATTTGTTCAATATTTCAAAGTAATTTAGAATTCTCCCCAAATTAGGAGTTTAGTTTCCTTAACTGTAGTGCATCTTTATGGCTGTGTGCGATAAGGTTATTTCTCCCTTTGAAATCTGATTTCACTCTGTTTTACTCAAAAATATATTTTCTTCTTTCTTAATGAAAATCGGTTGTAAGCCAATTACAATTGATATATGGACAAGACTGAGAGATCTAAAGTAGTTTTTCAATGATCTAGATTGAAATTATCATATGAAGGAACATTTTGAAATCTTATTTCTCTTACTTTTAAATTTAATCTTATATTTGAAGTGCAAAGTTCGATGAAAATAAGAAAAAGTTGTGTGTGAAGTTGCTTTAATATCCTAGAAGGCTTTATTGAATATACACTATACCGTACATAGCTAATTAAATCGCATATTTTGATACTGTTAATTTTAATGCAATTTTATAAAAAAAATTTAAACTTAATAAGAGGAGAGTTTGAATTTCAAAAATTTTTTTATTTTCATCCGATTCTCCTGAAAATTTCGGTATATGTAGCTTCTTTCCCGACAAAAATAATCGATTCCTAACGTTTTTACGAGGGATTTAATGTTTAGCAGTTATATCGGAATGTTTTTTTCAAATTTAAATCTACGGTGAAGCCACAAAAAAAAAGTTTTTTGTCTGAAATTTGGAAGATATGTTTCTAATTCTATTGGCTACAAAAACTTCTAATAGACTTTTGCTCCCAGAGTTACACAAAAAACAGTATTAGCCCAAGACTGACTCACTATTGAAGGAAATTATTTTTTGAAAAAAAAAAAATATCCACATTTTCGAGGAAAAATATTTTTTTTTTTTTAAAATAACTACTACGTAAATAAATTTTGGCATTCTTATTTACACTCTATTCGATCTGATTTGTTTGTTCCGAGATATGAACTCTCAAAAAAGATCCATTTTTAGGAAATTTTAAAAAATTCCAAAAGTTTGAGAGGCTATATCGTTCTTCAAACAATTAGCATTTAATAATGCTCTAAATAAATGTTGTAGACCTATCTCTCCTCTAAACAATACCCAAAACTAATCAAAATTCTCGATAAGGATTTTTTTTAAATAATTTTTTTCTCCGAAAGGGTAAAAAAATTTCAAAAAAAATTCGACTGATTATACCTCTTTTTCTGGACGTGATATCAAAAATCATTCTCGACGGATTAAAGAAATTGGTGCTAAGATTGTTCAGGAAAATTTTCACCTCATGTGGAAAAAATTTTTGACCCAGCTATTTCTTTTTTATTTGACTTTTGACCACTAATACCTATGAAACCGTTATAGACAAAAAAAAAAAAAAAAAAAAAACCACTAAAAATGGAACTTTTTTTCACCGGGAAAAAGCTATATACACTGAAAATTTCAGCTCAATCGGTCAAAAAATTAAAAAAAAGTTTAAAAATCGAACCCTCCTCTTATTAAGTTTTATTCTTTTTTTTGTTTTTTAAAAAAAATAAAATAAAAGTAAAAGAAACTGAACTTTGTTCAAACACTATTTCTGAACAGGTTCTACGAACAGACATCATTATGGATGTCGGGAAATCCTTGAACCCTGCGATTGACATAGGACAAATTGAAGGGGCGTTCATGCAAGGATATGGACTCTTTACCCTTGAGGAACTTGTATTTTCTTCATCAGGGGAATTACTTACTACCGGGCCAGATTCGTACAAAATTCCAGGTAGTTACTCTGGTTATACGTAGCTCAGTTTCCTCATATATATTATTATTATTATTATTATTATTATTATTATTATTATTATTATTATTATTATTATTATTATTATTATTTATTATTATTCATTATTATCATTATTCCGTTTTTTAAAAAAAATTTCCTCCACTTTTTGGCTGTTAAAATAATAAATTTTATTATTATTATTATTATTTATTATTATTATTATTATTATTATTATTATTATTATTATTATTATTATTATTATTATTATTATTATTATTATTATAAAATGTTTATTATTATAAAAATGTTTATTGTTATTTCTGCGGTGGCAATAAATCTAGGGGGATATATATTTTCGTCATTTTGGAGGGCGACGCTTACGCAAGCCTAAGCCTTTGGGTTCGGCATTACTGCAACAACGCTTATTATTATTATTATTATTATTATTATTATTATTTTATTTTTTTTTTTTTAAGACTAATAATAATAATAATTATAATGATAATAGTAATTACAATAATAAAATAATAATAATAATAATAATATATAATAATAATAATAATAATAATAATAATAATAATGATAATAATAATAATAATAATAATAATAATAAAATATTTAAAAATTATGAGATTTCATTAATTGAGTTTGAAAATACTTAGATCTGTTGAACATTCCTCGAGAATTTAATGTTACTCTTCTGCGGGACTCAATAAATGAAAGAGCAGTCTACTCTTCTAAGGTAAAGCATATATATATATATATATATATAATATATATATATATATATATATATATATATATATATATATATATATATATATATATATATATATATATATATATATATATATATATATATATATATATATATATATATATATATATATATATATATATATATATATATATATATATATATATATATATATATATATATATATATATATATATATATATATATATATATATATATATATATATATATATATGTATGTATTATGTGATAGCATCCGCATCCTCAAAATAATTAAAAAAAGTTTTTGAGCCAATTTAGAACTGGTGTCATTTGAGAAATTTTTCTTGAAAAAAACTTTCCTTCAAATGACCCCAGTTCAAAATTTGCAAAACAATCAAAACACCTTTTTTTATTTTTCAGAAATGTTAGGAGGATCATATAGAGACATTTTCATCTAATGGTTGTTTTTGATTGAATCAATCCTTCATGGTATTTTCATGATTTTTATTGATTTTTTCCAAATTTAAAAAAAAGTCCCTAGAAATCATGAAAACACCATGAAGGAGCGATTCAATCAAAAACAACCCTTAGTTAAAATGTATCTATATCCTTCTCCTACGTTTTCTGAAAAAAATGAAGAAAGATTGTTGAGGAAATTTTGAATTTTTGTCATTTGAAGTTGGGGTGAGAAATCTTTCAAAAAATTTCAGAACATGAAAGCACCATGAATGATTGCTGTTTCAATCAAAAACAACCCTTAGAGGAATATGTTTATACATCATTCAACTACCTTTCCTGAAAAAATTTAAAAAAAAAGTTATTGAGCAAATTTTGAGCTGAGGACATTTGAAGTTTTGGTGGATTATCTCGCAAACCATACCACCTACTGACATTTTACATGAATTGCAAAATCTGTATCGTCCCCAATTATACTTATGGGAAGTATCCAATGTTGAAAAAAAAAAAAAACATTTTTCATCCGATTCTCCTGAAAATTTCAGTATAGAGAGCTTTTTTCCCGACGAAAAAACTCCATTCCTAACGTTTTTACGAGGGATTAACTGTTCAAAAGTTCTATTGGAAATTTAGGGTATGTTCAAATCTACGGTGAGGCAGCATAAAAAATTTTTGGTCTGAAATTTGGTGTGTATATTCCAAAATCTATGGCTACAAAAGATTCTTACAGAGTTTAGATGTGTGCATAACAGAAAAAAAGTTATATGCCCTTACTTGACCAGGTGTCGAAATTTTTTTTTTTCCAATTTTGAAAAATTCACACCTTCGGATAAAAAAATTTGTAAAAAAAAAATCTGGATTGGAAGTCTTTTATTTTTGGAACTTTATTAGAGGAGGGATAGATCTAAAACTTTTATTTCAAACACTTTTAAAACCTATTTGTCTGATTCGAGATACAATGCCAATCGAAAAATGCCAATTTTCGACGAAATTTCAAATTTTCCAAAGTTTGAGAGGCTGTATCTCGAACCAAACAATTAGGTTTTAAAAGTGTCTTAAATAAAAGTTTTAGATACATCCCTCCTCTAAACAACATCCAATTTTTAAAAACATTAAACACAGGAATTTTTTTTAATAAATTTTTTTTCTCCGGAAGGGTGTTTTTTTCAAAAAATGTTTCAAAAAAAAAATTTGAACTTCTATAATCAATCGCTATCAGTAAAATTCCAAAATGTTTTCTGTTTAATTTGTAAAAATTGGAGCTGAGAATGTACAGGGGAGTTTTTGGATCATTCTGACCACTATTTTACCACTTCTTCATTTTAATCTCTTTTTGAATTTTGACCCCCCCCCCCATAACTTTAGAAACTCAGAAAAACGTCAGAAATCGAAAGTTCTTAGATTTAAAAAATGAATACACATTGTAAATTTCAGCCCAATCGGTCAAATAATAATAAAAAAAACTTTTGTCTGAATCCTTCTCTTATATACCAAGTTTAATCATTCTGTTGTGAAAATTAAAAATTTTATTTCAAAAAACAATAATCGACAAAAATGGGACCAAAAATGTCCCCTCTCCCTTCTTATTTCACCTCAATAATGAAATCCTTTTTTGAAAAATAGTCCAGCCTTTTTATTTTTATTTATATTATTTCAATATTAATATTATTACTTTTTTTAATTTTTTTTATTGCAATTGTTATTATTTTAAATATCTTATATATATAGTTAATGAATTTACATTTTGATTATATTTTAAACTAGAAACTTGTAAAATTTAGTTTGTATTGAAGACGGACCGAGATACGGTGTTAAGCGTTCACAGTGTATTAAATGTGCATGTGGAAGCCCTCAGTGTTTAACCTTTAACCTTTCTAATTAGATTAATGTTCACTAGGAAACAAGCAATCTCAACTATATATATATATATATATATATATATATATATATATATATATATATATATATATATATATATATATATATATATATATATATATATATATATATATATATATATATATATATATAAGATATTCACCTCTGGTGGGCAAAGGCCAGAAGCCTACTAAAATTCCACCAGAGTTAGGCGGAAAGACGGGATCCTGGTCAAATTAAAGGCCGACGTGACCTGATACACGACGTTTATAGATGTGTAAGTCATACGAAGTTAGGAAAATAGAAGAAGGGAGTGTGTTCCAGACATTACCAGTAGAGTACATGTAGGACAGAGCATAGCGGTTAAGTCTGGGGTCAGAGAGTTGGAAAAAGAAAGGATGAGGCTGTGTAGAAAGTCGAGTCGCACGACCCTTTTCAGTGGAGGAGGTATGCCACGAGAGAGTTCAGAAGAGCAGTGTCCTTTGTAATAGCGATAGTATAGAGAAAGTGATGCAACAATTCGACGGGAAGAAAGAGACTGGAGAGAGTTAGTAAGAGCAGGAGAACTGATGAGACGAAAAGCTCTAGATTCCACCTTTTCAAGAATAGCTGTATGTGTGGAACCACCCCAGATGTGAGAGGCGTACTCCATACAGGGGCGAAGAATACCCCTATACAGTGCAAGGAACTGGGGTGAATTGAAGAAATACTGAAGGCGCCTCAGAACACCTAACCTCTTAGAAGCTTGTTTAGAAAGAGAGGTAATGTGATCTTTCCAAGAAAGATCACGAGAAAAAGAAACACCAAGAATACTAAGAAAAGATGAACTTCTGATTGGAGAGTTTTCGAAGATATCATAGTTGTGCGGAAGATTGTGCGGAGTAGAGATAATGGAGGAATTGAGTTTCTGAGGCATGTTCTCTCTGCCCCAGTTTGGAATACGAGATAGATCAGAGGTCAGCTGCTCAAAGGCAACCTTCCTTGGGTCTAATAACTGTTGTTGGGAGGGGTGCCTTTCAAATTGAAAAGAGTAATGAAGGGTGGAGTCATCAGCATAGATGTGGATGTGAGATGAAGTAACAGAGAGAAGGTCATTTATGAAAAGTAGAAAAAGTGTTGGTGATAGAACAGATCCTTGAGGAACACCACTATTAATACATTTAAAGGAAGAGCGGTGGCCGTCTACAACTGCTGCTTTAGAATTACCGGAAAGGAAATATATATATATATATATATATATATATATATATATATATATATATTATATATATATATATATATATATATATATATATATATATATATATATATATATATATATATATATATATGGGGGAGGATGTAGCGCCATCCGAAGCGATGAAAGTACCCCCCACTGGGCTTAACCGCGGAGTGATAGGGTGGGCTAGACCTTCCCCTTTCCCTCCGTTGCCCTTTGGTTCGTTCCTTTTCGCGTTTCACCTTCTCAGAGGGTCTCTAGTGTACCCTCGTCCCACATGGGAGTGTCTATGCTCCCACTTCTCCTTCCCCCAACTCCCTTCTCACGTTCCTACAAATTTACAAGCGCTTACTCCTACATTACCTTTAATATGCAAGAAAAAAAATGGCGAAGCGAAGAACTGCCTCGGAGATGCTACGAGGGGCGGCATCCAAAGAATGCCCCTCATCCACTCCTTCCCCCATCACCACTTGGGAGTTGGTGGCCTCCAGTGATGGGGTTGGTGCCACCAAGACCTCTATGCCGACTTGCCCTGGTGCACGATCTTCTTTTTTCATAAACTTCTGCAACATTCGTGGTCTCTTTACTAATTTCCCCTTTGTCGAACACCAGCTCTCTTCTTCTAGACCTCATTTCTTATTCTTAACCGAAACTCAGGTGTCTTGAGTGTCTGACAGCAAGCCTTATTCTGTTTCCTCCTACTGTCTCTATTCTCAATTTTCATCCAAAGGCGGATGTTGCGCTTATGTGCGCAACGATGTTATCTGTTCTCGTGTTTCTAATTTGGAGTCTTCTGAATTCTCTACCTTATGGCTTAAACTTTCTTGCAACTCTACAACTAAATTTATCTGTTCTGTCTACTTATCTCCTAACTCTACAGACTATCCAAAATTCTTCGACTATCTTAACTCCAAAATAGAACACATTCTTTCTTCTTCTCCTTTCTCAAATAATCATATTAGGTGATTTCAATGTTCACCACCGCCAATGGCTTTCATCTAGTTCCCAAGATCCAGCTGGTGAACTCGCCTTCCAATTTTCTATCCAGAACAACCTTGAGCAGTTGGTGCAACTCCCTACCCGTATCCCTGACCGTCTTGGTGATGAACCCAACATTCTAGACCTTTTTCTAACTTCTAATCCTTCTCCTTATACTGTTAAACTCTTTCCTCCTCTGGGTTCATCCGATCACCTTCTTATCTCCGTATCTTGTCCTGTCTCTTCAAGTCTTCCGCAAGAACGGCCCCCGCCTTCGGCGAGGAGACGTTTCTGGCATTTCGGTGCCACTAACTGGTCTGACTTGCGGTCGTACTTTTCTGATTTTCCATGGAATGATTACTGTTTCCGTGGGAGGGGTCCCTCGGAGTGTGCAGAGCGCATAACTGAGGTGATTCTCTCTGGCATGGAGGCGTACATTCCATATTCTTTCCCTTCTACTAAACCTAATAAACCTTGGTTTAACTCTGCTTGTTCTCGTGCTATCCGCCGCAGGGATGCTGCCTTCAGGGACTACCGTCGTCTTCAAACTCCAGAAACTCATGCAACTTATATTTCATCCCGGAATCGTGCAAAATCTATTCTTCGAGATACTAAAAACTCTTTTTCTCCGTCGCAAATGCAATAATCTTTCTGGCTTCCTCTTCCTCTCGCCCTTTCTGGCATTTTGCAAAAAATTGTCAACTCTAACTTTGCTTCTTCCTCTTTCCCTCCTCTAGTATCTTCTGACGGTAAAACTGCCGTTTTGCCTTCCTCTAAAGCTGAACTCTTTGCTCAAACTTTTGCCTTAAATTCAACCTTAGACGATTCCGGAGCTGTTCCTACTCCTTCAACCCCCTCTAACTCATTTATGCCTAAAATTGTAATTTCTTCTAAAGACGTCACTTCTGCTCTCTCTGAGCTTAACACTAAGAAGGCGTACGGTCCTGATGGTATCCCTCCTGTGGTTCTCAAAACTTGTGCTTCCGAGCTTGCACCATGCCTTGGTAAACTATTTCGTCTATGTCTTTCTACTTCAACCTTCCCTTCTTGCTGGAAACGTGCGCTCATTCAGCCTGTGCCGAAGAAGGGGGACCCCTCTCAACCCTCTAACTATCGTCCTATTTCTTTAACCTCCGTTCTTTCTAAAGTTTTCGAATCTATCCTTAACAGGAAGATTTGGAAACATCTCAATTCTTCTAATCTTATCTCTGATCGCCAGTATGGCTTTCGTAAAGAAACGCTCTACTGGTGATCTTCTTTCCCTTCTCTCTGACTCTTGGTCCTCCGCTCTTCGGCATTTCGGTGAATCTTTTGCTGTCGCGCTGGACATATCGAAAGCTTTCGATAGAGTCTGGCACAAAGCTTTGATTTCCAAACTTCCCTCTTTCGGAATCTATCCTTCTCTCTGTGACCTTCTCTCTGATTTCCTTCTCTCTGTGACCTTCTCTCTGATTTCCTTTCGGGTCGTTCTATAGCAGCTGTTGTAGACGGCCACCGTTCATCCTATAAATCTATTAATAGTGGTGTTCCTCAAGGATCTGTCCTATCCCCAACACTTTTTCTATTTTTCATTAATGACCTTCTCTCTATTACTTCATCTCCTATCCACTCCTATGCTGATGACTCCACCCTTCATTACTCTTTTCAATTTGAAAGGCGCCCCTCCCAGCAACAGTTAATAGAGGCAAGGAGGGTGGCCTTGGAGCAACTAACCTCTGATCTATCTCTCATTTCAATTTGGGGCAGAGAAAACATGGTCGTTTTCAATGCCTCAAAAACTCAATTCCTCCATCTCTCTACTCGACACAATCTTCCACACAACTATGATATCTTCTTCGAAAACACTCAACTCAAACCTTCATCTCTCCTTAATATTCTCGGTGTTTCTTTTTCTCGTGATCTTTCTTGGAAAGATCACATTACCTTCTCTTTCTAAACAAGCTTCTAAGAGGTTGGGTGTTCTGAGGCGCCTTCAGAAATTTCTTCACACCACCCCAGTTGCTTGCTCTGTATAGGGGTGTTGTTCGCCCCTGTATGGAGTAGGTCTCACAAATCTTGAATGGTTTCACACACACAGCTCTCCTGGAATAGGTGGAGTCTAGTGCCTTCCAATTAATCAACTCTTTTTTTTTTGCTTCTTACTAATTCTCTCCAATCTCTTTCTGCCCGTCGAATTGTTGCGTCACTCTCTCTATACTATCGCTATTACAATGGACACTGCTCTTCTGAACTCTCTCGTCGCATACCTCCTCCATTGAGAAGGGCTCGTGCGACTCGTCTTTCTACACAGTCTCATCCTTTCTCTGTCCAACTCTCTGACCCCAGACTTAACCGCTATGCTCAATCTTACATGTACTCTACTGGTAAAGTCTGGAACACACTTCCTTCATCTATTTTCCCAACTTCCTATGACTTAAGCACCTTTAAACGCCGTGTATCAGGTCATGTCGGCCTTAAATTGACCATGTTTCCGACTTTCCTCCCAACTCTGGTGGAACAATTGGTAGGCCTCTGGCCTTTGCCCACCAGAGGAGAAATAAAAAAAAAAATATATATATATATATATATATATATATATATATATATATATATATATATATATATATATATATATATATATATATATATATATATATATATATGTGATGGCATACGCATTCGCGTCCTCATCAAAACTGACATCCGCATCCTCATCAAAATTGACATCCACATCCGCATCAGCACTTTCGAAAATTCAAGTTTGGCCTATATAAGCCACATTACAGCTGGCACACTAAATAAATTAATGAAAATTTGAGAAGCATTGGGTGGGACTCCTTTTGTCTGTAGAAGCTTTAAATTGAGAGGGAGTTATAATTCATAGGAATGAACTGGCATTGCGGGAATGTAGCTTCAATTATAGTAAGAATACTTCTATTAATTTGAGATGTAAGTGATCCTATAAACGGAAATTTTAAGTACATTTTTTGTTTGAGTACAGTAGGAAAATGAAGAGTGGGTCTGGAGATATTAGTGGAATACTCGTTATTAACTTTTTCTTTTGGAACTTCGGAAATAAATTAAAGTAGAAAAATATTTTCATAAATTTCATCTCTGTATAGAATATATATATATATATATATATATATATATATATATATATATATATATATATATATATATATATATATATATATATATATATATATATATATATATATATATATATATATATATATATATATATATATATATATATATATATATATATATATATATATATATATATATATATATATATATATATATATATATATATATATATATATATATATATATATATATATATATATATATATATATATATATATATATATATATATATATATATATATATATATATATAGTGAAGGATCGCACATTTTCTCATTTGCTGATGCGGATGCGGATGCGGATGAGGATATAGAATTTTCGTCAAGTGCGGTTGCGGATGCGGACGCCATCACTATTTATATATATATATATATATATATATATATATATATATATATATATATATATATATATATATATATATATATATATATATATATATATATATATATATATATATATATATATATATATATACGCAGTGCGTCTACTAAGAATTAGGACAGGACCTGTCAAAACATGTAACGAACACATGCAACCACCTCCGTTTGCAAACAGAAAGCACGATTCCAGAAATAGCGCGTGAAGGCCATGTTGGTGATTTTCTTCGACTCTCAGGGTGTTGTGCACAAGGAATTTGTTGCCGAAGGACGGATTGTTAATGCGGCTTTCTACAAAGATGGATCGGGATTACCCCAAAACGTGGACAGGTCAAAAGGCCGACACGCCATTAACATAATTTTTTCATTCGTCCAAAACGTCAACTTGTTTTGGTAATGTTAAAGGGACGACAACATTTGTTTTATAACTCACCGAAATTGTCGACTCAATGAATCGATATCGATTAATCGATAGATTTAGATCATCACCACTCACGGTCCGGTGGGTACAGGGGGCAGAGCCTCCTCGAAGGCAAATGTTCGCGTGCCATGCATTTACTAAAATATATTAAAAACTAAAATAATATATTGATAATTATTATAAAAATAAAAATAAAGAAATAGGCTTACATATCGATCGTATCGATATAAAAAAAATACGATGTTGGTCAAACAGTCGACACCAATCTTTAAATGTATAGCCAAATCGTAGACAGTTCAAACTTAAAAGAAAAGAGATCGACAGATTTTTTTTCAAAAGTGTCGGCCTTTTGACCTATCGACATTTTGGGTATAGCTTCAGATGGATCGACTTTAGATGGTGCAATGATGGTAGTCCTAATACTTAGTAGACGCACTCTCTCTCTCTCTCTCTCTCTCTCTCTCTCTCTCTCTCTCTCTATATATATATATATATATATATATATATATATATATATATATATATATATATATATATATATATATATATATATATATATATATATATATATATATATATATATATATATATATATATATATATATATATATATATATATATATATATATATATATATATATATATATATATATATATATATATATATATATATATATATATATATATATATATATATATATATATATATATATATATATATATATATATATATATATATATATATATATTTATTAGATTTCAATATTTTTTAACTTATTTATTTATTTGTGAATTAGGCAATCGGAGAACCTCCTCTTATCACAGGAGTATCCGTGTTCCTGGCAATCAGGGAAGCAGTAAAAGCTGCAAGAAATGAAGACCGATTAACTATCCAGTTTGATTCTCCAGCGACATCAGAGAGGATTCGAATGGCATGTCAAGACTGGATTACTAAGAAAATAGCAAGCTAAGCAAGATCGTGAGCAAAGAGAAGTGAATGGATGCAGTAATCTACCTAAGGTTAGGTTGGGTCTTTAAAATTGTGTAAAGAAAATTTCTCACATAAAATATGCCTAGGCATCTACTTGTTTGTTCAGTTACCTATTTTTTGTATATTTCTCTTTAAGTTTTTGCATACCTAATGCATTAAAGTGCTTTAGGTTAGTCTGTTTATATATTGCTAGGTATTGAGTGCGAGGTTATTTGAAGTCTTCATAGTGGTTCATGTATTAAGAAAGGTAGGAAATTATCATATTAGATTAAGTTTCCATGTTATGTAGTAAAATCTTACATACAATGTTATTAGATGAAGGTTAAATAAAGTATGGTTTCTGTTGTTGAAAGGAATTATTTAATCTAGGTTGTGTTAATGATGTGAAATTATTTTATTGAATTAAATAATTTATATTTAATAATGACTGCAGTGATGATTTGTTCAGTCTTATGTTGTGCATAAATATACTCTCACTTTCCTTATGATTTTTCTTATTTACATGCTTGTCTGTATTTAGGTTTTGATTAACTTATCCCTAAACTTGGAAGAAAAAGTAAATCTTCCCTAGATAATCAAAAAATTAACAAAATATTATACGATAACCTTTACACTAGAGGTTCAGCTCCAGGTATACTATACGGCTTTCCCAAGGTTCATAAATCTAATTTATCCATTGCCACCTATAACACTCACAATTATAAATTAGTAAAATTTTTATAGTCTCTTTTAAACACCATATGCTTTCAATTTACCTATTTCAATTCCTACGATTTCAAGAACAAAATACAAACAATTAATAACTTTAATAAATACCACATGGGCAGTTTTGACATTGAATCTCTATAGACCAATATTCCAACCAGTGATGCTATCCACATATTACTGGAAAAGATCTTCAAAGATTTAACCTCCTTCCATAGTTTCACAAAACAAGAATTCAAAAATTTACTAAACTTAGCATGTAATGATGTTTATTTCTTTTTTAATAACAAACTTTATTTTCAAACTAACTCGTTGGCTATGGGTTCCCCATTACGAAACCTCCTGGCTATCCACATGCCCAATCATCTTTAAACCTTATTTTTACATTAGATACATGGATGACACTTTCTTCCTATTCGATAACACGAAAAATCTCCCCTTTCTTAACAATAAACTCCCCAATATAAAATTTATTTGCGAAGAAGGAACAAATAACTCTTTGCAGTTTTAAGACATTTTTATTAATAAAAATTTATATTCTATCAACACCGATTTTCCGTAAAAAAAAGAAAGAAAAAAAAACATTTGCAGGATTATGTTTAAACTATTTTAGCCACATACCATTTATTTATAAACTTAACAATATCAAAGCATTAATATACAGAGCATATCATATTTCCTTTGATTTCAACTTAATACATAAAGAATTTAATTTTATAATAGAGTTCTTTAACAGAAATTCATATCCTACAAAAATTAGTCAAAATACAATAAACGATTTCTTAATGCTATTTACAATAAACAAACTACGATATCTACAGTTACACAAAAAATTTTATACGTTAAATTTTCGTTCTATGACCACTTAAGCATTTAATTAAAAAAAAAACTTCAACCTATTTTGCAGAACACTTTCCACAACTTAAAATCATTCCTATATTCACAATTAGGTTCGATATTAAACCATAAAGACAGATTTTTTTTTATCTCCTCCGGTGAGCAAAAGCCAGAGGCCTAGCAAATTCCACCGGAGTTGGAAAAATCTTATCCTGATCAAAAGAGGCCAACATGTACAGATACACGGCCTTTGAAAGTATACAAGTCAAAGGAAGTTGGGAAAACGGATAAAGGGAGTGTGTTCCAGAGTTTAAGAGTAGAGTATATGTATGAGCATAGCGGTTAAATCTGGTGTCGGAGAGTTGGACAGAGAAAGGATGAGACTGTGTAGAAAGGCGTGTCGCACGAGCTCTTCTCAATGGAGGAGGTATGCGACGACAGAGTTCAGAAGAACAGTGTCCGTTGTAATAGCGATAGTAAAGAGAGAGTGACGCAACAATTCGACGGGCAGAAAGAGATTGACGAGAGTTAGTAAGAGCAGGAGAGTTGATGAGACGAAAAACCTTAGACTCCACCTTCTCAAGGATAGCTGTACCACTGGAACCACCCCAGATGTGCGATGTATACTCCATACAAGGGTGAACAACACCCCTATACAGAGCAAGCAACTGAGGTGGCGTGAAGCAATTCTGAAGGCTCCTCAGAACACCCAACCTCTTTGAAACTTGTTTAGAAAGAGAAGTAATATGATCTTTCCAAGAAAGATCACGAGAAAAGGATACGCCAAGTATATTAAGAACAGATGAAGGTTTGAGTTGTGTGTTTTCGAAGAAGATATCATAGTTGTGTTTAAGATTGTATCGAGTGGAGAGATGGAGGAACTGAGTTTTTGAGGCATTGAAATCAACCATGTTTTGTATGCTCCAATTTGAAATACGTTAAAGATCAGAGGCTAGTTGCTCCAAGGCTATCCTTCTTGAGTCTATCAACGCCTTCTTAGTGTTAAGCTCAGAGAGAGCAGAAATGACATCTTTAGAAGAAATTCTAATTTTAGGCATAATTGAGTTAGAGGGGGTTAAAGGAGGAGGAATAGCTCCGGAATCATCTAAAGTTCAATTTGAGGTAAAGTTTGAGCAAAGAGTTCAGATTTAGAAGAAGGTAAACAGCAGTTGTGCCGTCGGAAGATATTAAAGGAGGGAAAGATTAAGAAGCGAAGTTAGAGTTGACATTTTTTTGCAAAATGCAAGAAAGAAAGTAAAGAAGAGGAACCAGAAAGATTATTGCATTTTCTACGGAGAAATGAGTTTTTAGTGTTACGAAGGATAAATTTTGCCCGATTCTGGGATGAAATATAAGTAGCGTGAATTTTTGAAGTTTGAAGATGATGGTAATCCCTGAAGGCAACATCCATGCGGAGGATAGCGCGAGAACAAGCAGAGTTAAACCAAGGTTTGTTAGTTTTAGTAGAAGGGAAAGAAAATGGAATGTACGCCTCAATACCTGGGAGAATCACCTCGGTAATGCGTTCTGCACACTCCGAGGGACCCCTCCCACGGAAGCAATAATCATTCCATGGAAAATCGAAGAAGTACGACCGCAGGTCCGACTAGCTTGCGGCACCAAAGTGCCACAAACGCTTCCTCTCAATAGAATGGGGTCTTTCTTGCGGAAGACTTGAAGAGATAGGAGAGGATACCGAGATAAGAAGGTGATCGGAGGATCCCAGAGGAGGAAAGAGTTTAACAGTATAAGGAGAAGGATTAGAAGTGAGGAAAAGGTCTAGAATGCTGGGTTCATCTCCAAGACGATCAGGGATACAAGTAGGGAGCTGCACCAACTGCTCAAGGTCGTTTTGGATAGCGAAATTTAAGACACGTTCATCAGCTGTATCATGAGATCTAGAATAAAGTCATTGGCGATGGTGAACATTGAAATCACCTAATATGATGATTTCAGAGAAAGGAGAAGAAGAGAGAATGTGCTCTATTTTGGAGTTTACATAGTCGAAGAATTTAGGATAGTCAGAAGAATTTGAAGATAAATAGACAGAACAAATAAATTTAGTCGTAGAATGGCAAGAGGGCCTAAGCCATAAGGTGAAAATTCGGAAGACTCCAAATTAGAGACACGAGAACAAACGACATCATTGCGCACGTATGCACAACAACTGCCTTAGGCTGAAAAATGAGGATAGAGAGTGTAGGAGGAAACAGATTAAGGTTTGCTATCAGAACGCTCAAACATCTGAGTTTCGGTCAAGAATAAGAGGTGAGGTCTGGAAGAAGAGAGGTGATGTTCAACAAAGTGGAAATTTTAGTGCAGGCCGCGAATGTTGCAGAAATTAATGAAAAAATAGACCATGCATCAGGAGAAGCCTGCAGCTATATATATATATATATATATATATATATATATATATATATATATATATATATATATATATATATATATATATATATATATATATATATATATATATATATATATATATATATATATATATATATATATATATATATATATATATATATATATATATATATATATATATATATATATATATATATATATATATATATATATATATATATATATATATATATATATATATATATATATATATATATATATATATATATATAGTTTAAAATAGGTTTATTATATTTTTAGATGGAACTTCCATTTTTTAATGCAGAGCACCAAAACTTGATAGAATATATAGGTTAATTAATATAATTTATGATAGAGATACATTCATAAAAAGTACTTCATTAACAAAAGTAATTTTAACTTCCTATATGATAACTAAGCTGTTGCTTTTTCCATAAGCCAGTCGTGACACGCCATTCGAATACGCTCCGAAGTCGCTGGGGAATCAAACGGTATGGTTAGCTGGTCTTCTTTTCTTGATGCTTTCACAGCTTCCCTGATTGCCAAGAACACGGACACCCCTGTAAGCAGAGGAGGCTCCCCGATTGCCTAATTAAGAAATAAATAAAAACGATGAATTTATAATTGAAAAGAAAAATAAATTCTTCTCTTAGTTATTAATTCTAACGTTCTAAAATAATAACTTTACTAAGAATCACATTTTTAAAAAGTTGTGCAAGTTTTTCCTAGAAATATTTTTCTCAAACACTCATAAAAGTAAAATTTATATTATAATTTGCTATTTCTTGCAATAAAATTGAATTATATTTCTGTTAGTAGATAATGAGTCACCTTAAATGCTACTCTGCGGAATAAATTTTCAAACTCAGACAAATGGGTTCGTAAAAGCAAGCATGTTTCCATGTTGATAATTTTATGGGTCAACTATAGGGAGGTGCTATTCTGTTAACATTACATGTTTTTATCTTGTGACAGCGATTTAATTGAAAGTGCCTATTATATATGATAAAATTTATTATTCTAAGTTCGATTTTATTTTAATAAGTTCATATTTCCAAATTTAAAACGTACAGTAAGATTTTATTTTTTTAAATTCTTAATTTTTTCAGCTTTGTTTAAAAAGTAAATGCATTTAATTAATTTCCTTCTGAAATTTTTATCATTATGCAAAGGTATAATATCATCGTGTTACACTTATCATAGCACATTTAATGGTTGGCAACATCATATTCTAACGCATCGAAAGAGATATTGGGAAAGCAGATTTTTTTTCTTAATTTATTTATTTATTTTTTTTTAAACAAAAAGCGTTTTAGTGAAATCATTTTTTTTTATTTTGAAATACAAGGATGAACGTATTTTTGCATTCCATGTAATATTTCGGTATTATTAAGAGTTTCTGAGAAAGACAACCCTTCCTTTTTTTCATTATAATTTGTTTGTCACTTGACTGATCCATCCCAAAATTTTTGGAACATTGCAGATATGCCTTATATTAAAAACTATAACACAATTTTTTTAAATATATATTCCAAAAAAAATTTACGACTCAAAATATTCGGAAGAAAATTTTCAAGAAATTTACTTTTTTTTTTTTTTATTTTATATTTATTTTTTTATTTAATTTTTTATTTTTTAATTGTCATTTGACTAATCCATTCCAAAGTTTTTTGGGTATTGCAGACATTCTTTATCTTAATTAAAAATCTGAAAAAGATGTAATTAAATTTTTTCCCCAATATTTTGACTTATAACTTCTGTTTAGGAATACATATCAAAAGACTTTGGCATGACTTTTAAGATATGGTATGTCTGTAATACTCCAGAAACTTTGGGATGGATCGGTCAAGAGAAAAAAGTTATATGAAACAAATAAAAAAAGGAACAGTTATATATCTTTGAAATACTAATACTACACAAATTACATAAGAAGGTAAAACAGTTCATCTTGCACCAACATGTTTGGGTTCCTAAATTTTATTTTCTATCTTTAAGATTAAAAATTCTTTTCCCTCTTCATAGTTATTATTATTTTTACAGAAAAGGAAAAATTTTTAGCTACTTATTTTATTTATTTGAAAACATAATGCAACATAAAATCCCTTAGACTTAAATTCGATCATGACTTTCTTAGTTTACAGGAATCAGAGTTTTAGAGGTGGGAAAATGTTGCTTTTTGCTATTTATTTATTGAATTCGAATGAAAATTAAGGAATTTATGGTCCAAAGTTTCCCTTAGCAACTTTCCTTAAAATTTCCATTTGGAAATAAAAATCAGAACCACCCCTTCAACTCTAATACTAACATTAGAATGAACCCGATGTGTTTTCCGTAATGACATTAGCTTCACTATTACCATCCAAACTAACGTTCTTTAAAAAAAATGATGTGTGCCATGTAATACATAAAACAAATATAAAGTCACATTGCACAATAATACGAGATTTCCTGTCTAAATTATTGTAATAACTGTAATCATCCCCCCCCCCAAAAAAAAAATAAAACGAAACAGCAAACCTTAATAATTAGCAGAAGACATGAAGATAAAACAAAGGATACAGAAATGGAAATGTGGTCAGAAACTCAGTAGATTGAAGAGTTTCAAGGTGTAAGGAGGAAAATTGAAATTAAGAAAAGGAATATTTAGGTTTGGTGTGTTCAGTATAGCTCCAAGACTGTCTAGGATACGCCTTAAATCTGCTAGCTGGTCAAGGTTGCTATGAATGAAAAAATTGGTAGGAGAGTTTACCAGTTATACAGCGAGTACCAGAGAAAAGCTTTTGGAGGTAATGAACATTGGAATAACCCAAAATAATAATTTCACTGCAAAAATAAGCGAGAGATTAAATATTAAAGTTTTGTTTTAAAGTTTAAGAGGCCAAATAATTTGAATATCCATAGTTAGGAGGAAAAAATAAAGATAATAAATTAATGTAGGTATGTAATGGTTAGAGAGGAGACGCCAGGAGTTATATTCTAAATTAAAAACACAAGAACAGACGATATCGTTGTACTCAAGCAGACATTATCATTCATAAGATGAATAGAGGATAGAGATTGAAGGAGGATATAGTGTTGGGTTTGTTGTCAGAGAGGTCAAACACAAAAGTTTCCGTTTAAAACAACGGGTAAGGTTTAGAAGAAGGTGATGTTCATCACAGCGGAAATTAAAATAAAAATCTTAGAAATTAGTGAAAAAATTATATATATATATATATATATATATATATATATATATATATATATATATATATATATATATATTAATATATATATATATATATATATATATATATATATATATATATATATATATATATATATATATATATATATATATATATATATATAATATATTATATATTATATAATATATATATATATATATATATATATATACTATATATATTATATA
>SEYY01009251.1:42500-48874 GCA_009176605.1 Armadillidium nasatum
ATATATATATATATATATATATATATATATATAAATAAATAAAATAAAAAAAATATTAAGAAAACCCCTTTGAAGATAAAAAAAAAATGGAATTATTTGTTTTAAAAATCTTTTGTGATCAAATTGGAGTTTGTAAAACAAGAATAGAAATTAACGGAAAAAAACGTACTTATAAGCAGCAATCGCAACAGGGATAACAATTCCCAAATGTCTGCTCTCTTTGCCGCCAAATCCTCCTCCCATTCTTTTAAGTTTAAAATAAACGCGGTTGGCATCAAGCCCCAAAGCCTGTGCCACAGCCAGTTGGGTTTGGGTTGGACTCTGTGAAGTGCTGTTTATCAAAATTGCATAAAATTATTTTCCAGTATAAAATGCATATAAATAACAATTAAAAAACTATAACAATTCCTTGCATTGTTTATTAGTATATATATATATATATATATATATATATATATATATATATATATATATATATATATATATATATATATATATATATATATATATATATATATATATATATATATATATATATATATATATATATATAACCCAATCAAGTGGATTTCATCGTTATCATAAGGAACAGCAATATGGGTGTTTGTTTCCATATAAAAATGTTCCTGGAATCCAGTCCGAGATTCTCCTTCCAAGACGTGCTTTGAATTTTGAAATCCTTCTTCCAGGTTTCCAGTTTTAATCATTAGGGGTTCCCAAACCAGATTGTGTTTAATAGCATCCTAGAATATATATATATATATATATATATATATATATATATATATATATATATATATATATATATATATATATATATATATACATATATATATATATATATATGGCGTTCCTCAAGGATCTGTCCAATCCAGAACTCTCTTTCTACCTTTCATTAATAACCTTCTCTCTATTACTTCATCACCAACCACTCCTATGCTGATGACTCCACCCTTCATTACTCCTTTTACTTTCAAAGACTCCTATCCCAGCAGCAGCTAAATGTCGTAAGAAAGGTGGCCTTGGAGCAACTGACATCTGATCTATCTCGTATTTCAAATTGGGGCAGAGAAAACATGGTCGTTTTCAGTGCCTCAAAAACTCAATTCCTCCATCTTTCCACCCGTCACAAATCTTCCACACAACTACAATATCTTCTTCAAAATACACAACTCAAACCTTCATCTGTTCTTAGTATAATCTGTGTATCTTTTTCTCGTGATTTTTCTTAGAAAGATCACATTACCTCTTTCTAAACAAGCTTCCAAGAGGTTGGGAGTTCTGAGGCGCCTTCAGAATTTTTTTCACACACCAAGTTGCTTGTTCTTTACAGGGGTGTTGTCCACCCCTGTATGGAGTATGCTTCACACATCTTAGGTGGTTCCACACATACAGCTCTCCTTGAGAAGGTGAAGTCTAGGGCTTTTCGTCTCATCTACTTTCCTCTCTCTCTCTAACTCTCTTTTGTTGCGTCACTCTCTCTATACTATCGCTATTACAACGGACACTGCTCTTTTGAACTCTCTTGTCGCATACCTCCTCCATTGAGAAGGACTTGTGCGACACGCCTGTCCACACAATCTCATCCTTTCTCTATCCAACTCTCCGACCTCAAACTTAACCGCTGTGCTCAATCTTACATGTACTCTACTGGTAGAGTCTGGACCACACTTGCTTCATCTATTTTTCCAACTTCCTTTGACTTGTACACTTTTAAACGCATGTATCGGGTCATGTTTGCCATTGATAGAGAGATTTCCGACTTTTTCTTCAACCCTGGTGGAAATTGGTGGGTCTCTGGCATTTTCCCACCAGAGGATATATATATATATATATATATATATATATATATATATATATATATATATATATATATATATATATATATATATATATATATATATATATATATATATATATATATATATATATATATATATATATATATATATATATCACGATTATAGGTATATATATATATATATATATATATATATATATATATATATATTATATATATATATATATATATATATATATATATATATATATATATATATATATATATATATATATATATATATATATATACTGGGATGGGGTTCTTCGCAAATGGCAATGCTGTCATAATAACTTTATTAAAGGAAATTACTATGCTCAGAAAATATAGTAATTTAAGACAACAGAAACAATATCAATTTTTATACCAAAATCTTTTAATTAAATAAGATTTTCTTTAACACAAAATTATACAAACACAATGCAATCTTCTCTTAACTTGTTTATGAAAATGGGAATAAGTTTTGGCCTCATTGAATTAAATGCTGACAAGCAGGACGGAGCCCGAAAGAGACCCGTCCCTGCTCTACCTCGCATAAAAATGCCCGAAAGTCTCGAATGAAGTCCCAACAGCCCTGTCTTTTTTGTTTTTTAACCTTTGTTACTAAGTAGAGGGCATCTGATATATATATATATATATATATATATATATATATATATATATATATATATATTATATATATATATATATATATATATATATATATATATATATATATATATATATATATATATATATATATATATATATATATATATATATATATATATATATATATATATATATATATATATAGATATATCACAGCTCTGGTGGACAAAGTACGAAGATGTACTAATTTATACCAGAGTTATAAAGCAACTAGAATCAAAGCTAAATTAAAAACAAACACGTAACAATACAAGTCATTTAAAATTTCCAAGTCAAAAGAGAATTGGGAAAATAGATAAATGATATGTGCAGTGTATCTTAACAGTAGAATATATGTTAGACTGATTATAGCTGTTAAGTCTGAGGTCTGAGAGTTATACTGGAGCGAAAAAGTAGATAAAACGTAAAGTAATAGACTTCACCTTTTCAAGGAGAGCAGCGTGAGTAGAACCACCCCAGAGGTGTGAAGCGTACTTCGTACAAAGAAGAAAAATACATTTATAAAATAACAAGCACCTGGAGTGGTGTGAAGGCCTTTTAGAACATCTTACTCCATAGAAGCTTATATTGAAAGAGAAGCAAAGTGATCCTTCCAAGAAAGATCACGAGAAAAAGAAGCACCAAAAAAATTATTAGGAAAAAAAAATACGAAGATTTGAGTTGTGTCTTATTCAAAAAAGATGTTAAAATTGAGAAAAAGATTTTTTCGAATAGAAAAATGTAGAAACTGAGTTTCTGAATCATTGACAAGAACCATATTTTCCCTGCCTTTATCAGGAATTCGAGAAAGGTCATAGAATAGTTGCTATAAGATTACCCTCCTGACGTCAAATAGCTGCCCAAAGATGGGACACCTTTCAGAATGAAAGAAGTTATGGAGAGTGAAATCATTGGCATTGGAGTGGTTTGGTGATGATGTAATAGACAGAAAAATTTATTAATGAAAATTAAAAAAAAAAAAGAAAAAAAAAAGTTGTATAAATGAAAGATCAATGAGGAACAACACTATTAATAAGCTTAAAGTATTAACCGTGGTCACCTGTAATATTATATATATATATTATATATATATATTATATATATATATATATATATATATATATATATATATATATATATATATATATATATATATATATATATATATATAATATATATATATATATATATATATTATATATATATATATATATATATATATATATATATATATATATATATATATATTATATTATTATTTCGATTCATTCGAAAAAGTGTTGAACCTCCAAAAGAATTTGAAAATTATGTTCAATGCGATATTGTCTATTCAACATATCAAATACAGAAATTTAACGATGTGATTTGTGGTCATTTATGTCTAACAGTTCTTTATGCATTAACTGTATTAAATATAAATTTCCATTCTATTCTTTTTTTTCTCTATAATAAATGAGTGTTAACATCTTTGGAAGCGGACCAGAAAGCGTACAAGGTCCTCGAGGATTTCGAGGTCCGCCAGGACCACCAGGACCACAAGGATTGTTTGGAATTGGATTTAAATATTTAGATGAAGAAGGTAATTTTGATATTGAAGATAAAAGGCTAGCAAATGTAGCTTTTCCTCAAGAGAAAAACGATGTTACTACAAAAATTTATACTGATAATTTAGTAAAGGAAATAAGAAGTAAGGTTGATGAAACGTTAAGACGAACAGGAAATATGGATAAATCAATAACTGAATTACAATCTGAAGATGATCATATTAAAAAATTTGTTGAAGAAATGAAATCTCAACTCTTCGATATACATAACAACGTTTTGACTAAAGAAGGTTTCGAGAGCGCTTTAGCAACGATTAATAAACAGATTTCAACGTTAGATAAAAATAGGAATAATAATTTACAAATATGTGCTTATGAAACAATCATTTTTCAAACTAATTCGAAACTAGAAGCTGGGAAGTTTCCCTTCGTTTTAGGGATGAAAGGAGCGGCATCTAAGAAAACTGGTTATGTCATGCCTTATGATGGATTTATCGATACAATCATATTAACCTCGCAAGATATAGATAAGCACGTATCCGTAAAACTACTAATTAATAGAAATGAGTGTCCTTTACCTTTAGATAAATATTGTGATGAATTTTTCAATAAAATCAGAATTAATGATCTTCGTATTCATGAAGGAGATATTATTCAGATTCAAGCAAATGTTGACACTAATAATATAAAAATGCATGTTGTTCAAGTTTTCATAGGATATGACTTAGTTAATAAAAATATTATGTTAAGAGATGAAGAAGTTGAATTTGATGAAAGTGATAATAAAGATGATAAAAATATATATAGTGTAACAGATGGTTTTGGAATGGAGGAAGAAGAAGAAAAGGATGATAAAAAAATTAATGATGGTGAAATGGGAAAAATTAAGCATAACGAAAAAGAAAAAAATGAGGATGAACTTGTTCTCAAAGAAAATCATAACAATATTGAAGAAAATATAGATATCAAAAAATATTATAATTAACGATAACTTTGATGGCTTTGGTGATATTGATAACTTTGATGGCTTTGGTGATATTGATAACTTTGATGCTGAAAATTGGATGAACACATAGAGATAATGTCTTTTAAACAAAACTTTTTTTTCTCTATAATAAATAGATGGAAAACAAATCAGAACTATTAAAAATTTTGAACTATTCAACTGATTATGTACAGACTACAAAATTATCTAATTTAATGAAAGAAGTGACTTACAAAGTTATTGAACTTAGAAAAATAAATACAAAATATGGTCCCGCAATATTTGCAATTCTACGTGTAGGAGAGGATGAAGTAACACATGTGTTCCTTCCAAGAAGATATGTTAATCTCTTGAATGATAAGGAAATTAAATTTTTAAATGAAAGCGATCTTAAAATGCAATATATTGGTGGAGATTATCATCAAATTAATTTTTCATAGGTAATCAAACTAAAAATAAAAAATTTTATATATAAAAAATTATATATAATACACTTATCCTTTTGAAAAAGTTTTTTTTCTCTATAATAAATGGGGAGCAAACAAGAAATTCAAAAAATCATATGTAATAATTAAAAAATTTTTTATAATCATTGTTCATAAAGATTTTTCAGAAATTTATGGGATATATACGGACGGAGTAGTAAATCTTTTAGTCGACGTTTATAATATAAGATTTACTAAGGATATCGGAGAATATATGAATATTTACCATAAATTTATTAAGAGCGTAGGTTTTCTAAAAGCTGTAAAGGAAATAGCTGATGTAGATAATAAACCGATAAAAGAAAGATTATTTGATCTAATTGCTAGCGATTCAGACGATTCAGACTAAAGGAAAATTATTATATTTAAAATTTTTAAATATAATATTCATATCCTTTTTTAGTCAGTCAACTTCCAATTTATTAATCTCACAAATTTCTTCCCACACTTGATTGTACTTATTTAACGTAATTTCTCTTTTATTAGAAACTTTCTGAAAATCTGATATATTACATTTGACACCACATAATTGTAGCAATTTAAATAATTTAAAGTGAACATTTAAAGAATTCTTTCTATTTGAACATTTTACATCCAGATATGCTTGTTCAAATTCATCATTGAGATTTAATATTTTATCATAATTATTCATTATCTCTTTATTTTTTTAATAATATTTATCAATAACTTTCTCTAAATATATTCTTGGTGAATATTTTAACGGTTTATTATCATTATTTAGCGTATATTGAGAACAGTTAGCTTTATAGTTGTAATTATCCCATTTATTTTTATAGAAATCTTTTAAATAATTACATGATTTACAATTTTCGTTAGTTTCACGTTTGTGTAAAAAACATATCATTTCCATTATTTATTATAGATTTTTT
>SEYY01009252.1:0-15000 GCA_009176605.1 Armadillidium nasatum
TTCGACGGACCACTCCTCTGGACAATTTCAAAGGAGCTATCACCTTCTTAACTGCGTCCAGAATCTTTATCTTTTCTTCAGGATTCAAATTATCATTATCTGCTCCAAAATCGCTCGAAATAGTCCCTTCAAGGTCTTCTAGAAGGGTGGAAGCAGATACTACAGCACTCAAATCCATGTCCATATTTCCAATTTGCTCGAAAAATCTCCGATAAAACGACAAATGTTCCGATTAACCGATAAGACTCCGATAAATCGACCGAACCTACCGATCAATTGATCGATCCTACAAAAGATTGAAATATTTGAAATATTTTATGATTAATCAATTAAATTCCGATTAATCGATTAAGTTCCGATTAATCGATTATATTCCGATTAATCGATTAATGTTCCGATTAATCGATTATGTTCCGATCAATCGACTAAGTTCCGATCAATTTTCGATTATCCGATTATGTCCGATTAATCGATCAAGGTTCGATTAATCGATTAAGTGTTCGATTATTGGTAATCGATATGTACAGTACAGAGACAGTAGTGCCCCTCTTCAAGAGTAATTATGAAAAAATGAAAAAAAAAAATACAAAATACCACTTGAAAAACGGCACACCGCCTCTTGAAATGTATCGATGCAACACAAGTTGCAGTTGCCGTCTGATGGATTCAAATTTAATCTGATTATATCGAAATATCGAATGAAATGCTCAACGAAAATTTGAACCCAAACAGACAAAATATCAGTGTAATGCCGATACCGATACCGATACTATCGGCAGTAATAGCAAAAAATATCAGTTTTAGTCTTTAGTTGATACTATCGTCAACTATGTAATGAAAGTCTTGTATTGCAAAAGCAATATCACAGAAAAAAAATTTAAACTCCGATATCGACACTGATACTAATATATATATGTATATATATATTTTTCTTTTTTGATGATCGTAATTCGATCACATTTACCAAAAACAAGTAGGAATATACCTCCTACTGCTTGCAAGATCCAATAATATGTAATTCCTTTTTAACAAAATGTCCCAACAAAAAATGTCCCAACAAAATTTTTACCAAAATTCTGTTTTATTTTTCTAAAAGTTTTGTGTTTTCACACACTTGTCGAATGGTCGAGTTAATGGCAAAAAAAATATATTTGGCTTAATATTCAAATTGCGACTCTGCAATTGTAAGTTAAATTGTAATTCAAATTGAAAATGAAGATAAAAAAGGGAATGCAACTTGAAGTTAAAAGGATAGAAGTAAGAATTTACTCTAATTTTAATTCAATATGAAAAAAAATGCAAAACAAAAATGCAAATTAATTTTTACTAAAATTAAGAAACGTTAACTCTACGACTAAGATTTTAAACTAGTACAAGGGAAACTTGTCGGGAAGAATTTAGCAAATTATTCAACAATTAACAAAATTTTCAACAGAAATTACGAAATTTTTCAACTTATATATTAGGGATAAAATGAGATAGTGGAATAATTTAGGCTCTTAGAGCTAAATACCCCTAATATATGCAAATTTCGAAATTGCTCCTTTCACAAAAAATTTACTTTATGAAAAAAATGCACGAACTTTAGTTGTTAATTATGTACCCTGAGTCATCATAAGATATAAATTAATAGAAAAAGCAAAACACTCTTACCTCGGTCAAAACCTAATGCTACGAAGGTTTTGAAAAATTTCGTAATTTTTCGGCCTAGATAAGAACGTTACCTCTTATTCAGATAATCAGGGTAGTTGTAGTTTAAGTTGTCTTAATAAGTAAATCGCAAAACCATCAACCTACCACGCTGTTTGGTTCAAGCAGAAAGCTAGCTCGAAATACACCTCCGGAGTTGCACCTACGATAAAGCTACCTACTTTTACCTTCCAACGCAATGCAATCGATAGATCAAGACGATCTACTATATACAATAATTAAGACAAATTCGAATTGTTCAAAAGCAGTTCAAAAATAGTTCAACACAACACTTTATAAACAAACTCAAATCAGGACGAAATTTTAATTTGACTTCTTGAAAGATAACCAGAGAAAGAACTGGAAGAATTGTTTTTTCGACTTCGTTAAAACCTAAAATTCTAACCAAAGCAAGAGCGTTTTAAACCTCAGTTGACTCTGACCACGGCTTTATTTTAAACTTTAAGTTTTTTACGAATTAAATTTTAAAAAGAACGAACACATTTTTAATTTATGACAACCTCGAAACGTAATTCAAATAATATATATATATATATATATATATATATATATATATATATATATATATATATATATATATATATATATATATATATATATATATATATATATATATATATATATATATATATATATTATATATATAATATACTTATTATATACATACATATATAAATATATATACATACATAAATGACCTTCTCTTTATTACTTCATCTCCTATCCACTCCTATGCTCATTATTGAAGCCTTCGGTACTTTTTAATTTGAAAGGCGCCCTCCCAACAACATTTACTATACGCAATGAAGGTTACCTTGGGGCAGCTGACCTCTTATATATCTCGCATTTTAAATTGGGAAGAGAGAACATGTTTTCTTTCAATGCAACCAAAACTCAATTCCTCCATCTCTGTAATCAACACAATCTTGCATACAACTATAATATCTTTTTCGAAAAAATTCAAATCACACATTCATCTGTTCATAATATTCTTGGTGTTTCTTTTTTCCCGTGATCTTTCTTGGAAAGAAAGCATTACCTCTCTTTCTTATTAAATTTCTAAGAGGTTAGGTGTTCTGAGGCACCTTTAGAATTTCGTCACTCTACCCCAGTTGATTTCTCTGTATAGGTTTGTTGTTCGCCCCTGTATGGAGTATGCATCACACATCTGTGATGGTTCCCCTCACACAGCTCTCCTTGAGAAGGTGGAGTCTAGAGATATTCGTCCTATTAACTCTCCTGCTCTTACTAATTCTCCCTTGTGTCTTTCTGCCCATCGAATTGTTGCGTCACTCTCTCTATACTATCGATATTACAATGGACACTTCTCTTCTGAACTCTCCCGTTTCATTCCTCCTCCACTGAGAAGTGCTCGTGCGACCCTTCTTTCTATACAGTCTCACCCTTTCTCTGTACAATTCTCATGCCCTAGACATAACCGCTATGCCATGTCCTACATTTACTCTACATATAAAGTCTGGAACACACTTCCTTTTTCAATCTTCCCAACTTCCTATGACTTACACATTCAAACGTAGTGTATCAGGTCACGTCAGCCTTTAGTTGCCCAGGATCCCGTCTTTCTCCCTAACTCTGGTGGAATTTTAATAATCCTCTGGTCTTTGCCTACCAGAGGTCAAATATATATATATATATATATATATATATATATATATATATATATATATATATATATATATATATATATATATATATATATATATATATATATATATATATATATATATATATATATATATATATATATATATATATATATATATATATATATATATATATATATATATATATATATATGTTCTCGTGTCTCTAATTTGGAGTCTGCTGAATTCTCTACTTTATGGCTTAAACCTTTCTTGCAACTCTACAACTAAATTTATCTGTTCTGTCTACTTATCTCCTAACTCTACAGACTATCCAAAATTCTTCGACTATCTTAACTCCAAAATAGAACACATTCTTTCTTCTTCTCCTTTCTCTGAAATCATCATATTATGTGATTTCAATGTTCACCACCGCCAATGGCTTTCATCTAATTCTCACGATCCAGCTGGTGAACTCGCCTTCCAATTTTCTATCCAGAACAACCTTGAGCCAGTTGGTGCATCTCCCTACCCGTATCCCTGATCGCCTTGGTGATGAACCCAACATACTTGATCTTTTCCTAACTTCTAATCCTTCTCCTTACACTGTTAAACTCTTTCTTCCTCTGGGTTCATTCGATCACCTTCTTATCTCTGTATCTTGTCCTATCTATTCAAGTCTTCCGCAAGAACGGCCCCCGCCTTCGGCGAGGAGATGTTTCTGGCATTTCGGTGCCACTAACTGGTCTGACTTGCGGTTGTACTTCTCTGATTTTCCATGGAATGATTACTGTTTCCGTGGGAGAGGTCCCTCTGAGTGTGCAGAGCGCATTACCGAGGTGATTCTCTCTGACATGGAGGCGTACATTCCATATTCTTTCCCTTCTACTAAACCTAACAAACCTTGGTTTAACTCTTCTTGTTCTCGTGCTATCCGCCACAGGGATGCTACCTTCAGGGATTACCGTCGTCTTCAAACTTCTGAAACTCATGCTACTTATATTTCATCCCAGAATCGTGCAAAATCTATTCTCCGTAACACTAAAAACTCCTTTCTCCACTTAAAATGCAACAATCTTTCTGGTTCTTCTTCTTCACGCCCTTTCTGGCATTTTTCAAAAAATGTCAACTCTAACTTTGCTTCTTCCTCTTTCCCTCCTCTAGTATCTTCTGATGGTACAACTGCCGTTTTGCCTTCCTCTAAAGCTGAACTCTTCGCTCAAACTTTTGCCTCTAATTCAACCTTAGACGATTCCGGATCTGTTCCTTCTCCTTCAACCCCCTCCAACTCATTTATGCCTAAAATTGTAATTTCTTCTAAGGACGTCACTTCTGCTCTCTCTGAGCTTAACACTAAGAAGGCGTACGGTCCTGATGGTATCCCTCCTGTGGTTCTCAAAACTTGTGCTTCCGAGCTTGCACCCTGCCTTGGTAAACTCTTTCGTCTATGTCTTTCTACTTCAACCTTCCCTTCTTGCTGGAAACGTGCACTCATTCAGCCTGTGCCGAAGAAGGGGGACCCCTCTCAACCCTCTAACTATCGTCCCATTTCTTTAACCTCCGTTCTTTCTAAAGTTTTCGAATCTACCCTTAACCGGAAGATTTGGAAACATCTAAACTCTTCTAATCTGATCTCTGATCGCCAGTATGGCTTTCGTAAGAAACGCTCTACTGGTGATCTCCTTTCCCTTCTCTCTGACTCTTGGTCCTCCGCTCTTCGGCATTTCGGTGAATCTTTTGCTGTGGCCCTAGACATATCGAAAGCTTTCGATAGAGTCTGGCACAAAGCTTTGATTTCCAAACTTCCCTCTTTCGGAATCTATCCTTCTTTCTGTGACCTTCTCTCTGATTTCCTTTCCGGTCGTTCTATAGCAGCAGTTGTAGACGGCCACCGTTCCTTCCTTTAAATCTATAAATAGTGGTGTTCCTCAAGGATCTGTCCTATCCCCAACACTTTTTCTACTTTTCATTAATGACCTTCTTTCTGTTACTTTATCTCCTATCCACTCCTATGCTGATGACTCCACCCTTCATTACTCTTTTCATTTTGAAAACAACAACAACAGTTAATAGAAGCAAGGAGGGTTGCCTTGGAGCAGCTGACCTCTGATCTATCTCGTATTTCTAATTGGGGCAGAGAGAACATGGTTGTTTTCAATGCCACCAAAACTCAATTCCTCCATCTCTTTACTCGACACAATCTTCCACACAACTATGATATCTTCTTCGAAAACACTCAACTCAAACCTTCATCTGCTCTCAATATTCTAGGTGTTTCTTTTTCTCGTGATCTTTCTTGGAAAGATCACATTACTTCTCTTTCAAAACAAGCTTCTAAGAGGTTAGTTGTTCTGAGGCACCTTCAGCATTTCTTCACTCCACCCCAGTTGCTTGCTCTGTATAGGGGTGTTGTTCGCCCCTGTATGAAGTATGCTTCGCACATTTGGGGTGGTTCCACACACAGAGCTCTCCTAGAAAAGGTGGAGTCTAGGGCATTTCGTCTTATCAACTCTTCTGCTCTTACTAACTCTCTTCAATCTCTTTCTACCCGTCGAATTGTTGTGTCACTCTCTCTATACTATCGCTATTACAATGGACACTGCTCTTCTGAACTCTCTCGTTGCATACCTCCTCCACTGAGAAGGGCTCGTGCGACTTGTCTTTCTACACAGTCTCATCCTTTCTCTGTTCAACTCTCTGACCCCAGACTTAACCGCTATGCTCTGTCCTACATGTACTCTACTGGTAAAGTCTGGAACACACTCCCTTCTTCTATTTTTCCAACTTTCTATGACTTACACACCTTTAAACGTCGTGTATCAAGTCACGTCGGCCTTTAATTTGACCAGGCTTCCGTCTTTCTCCCCAACTCTGGTGGAATTTTGGTAGGCCTCTGGCCTTTGCCCACCGGAGGTGATATAAATATATATATATATATATATATATATATATATATATATATATATATATATATATATATATATATATATATATATATATATATATATATATATATATATATATATATATATATATATATATATATATATATATATATATATATATATATATATATATATATATATATATATATATATATATATATATATATATATATATATATATATATATATATATATATATATATATATATATATATATATATATATATATATATATATATATATATATATATATATATATATATATATATATATATATATATATATATATATATATATATATATATATATATATATATATATATATATATATATATGTAAAAGGAAGATCTTCTCTCTCTATTCCTTTGATCCCACTCTCTGATTAGTAAAAAGTAAAGAAAACAAGACACCTCATCAAATAATCTAAAGTGTCATTTACAAATTAAAGATCAACTTTAAATATATTGATTTATTAATTAAAATGAATAAACTGGATAGTAAAATGTAAACGTGGAAAGATCGTTCAGAGTTTGCTTTAATAGGTTCTTATTAGAACATTATATTTTAAAATGTGGCCTTATATGGTGTGCCAACTGTGAAAGAATTTTCATTTACATGTAATCTTTCCAAGACCAGTATGCTATACCAAAGTGGTCTTTGACAAGAACCTATATAAATATAGGCCAAGTGATATTGATCCTAAATACTTGGAGAGGGGTTCGTGGAAGATCTTTCGATATTCTGACTGCCAAATAGTTTGAGCAATTTGGCTGCCCTTTTGTAAGGGTTAACCCTTTCCTTGACCTTTTACGAATTCCTTCTTTACTAGAGAGTTGATGAGTCTCTTCTTAAGAGAGAGATTGTTTTATTCTTCTCTAACAAGAGAGAACTGGATTTTCCTTTTACAATAAGAGACCTGGAGTGATGGAATCCATCTGAGTTGAAGTCGAACGATGTTTATCTTCATTTATTTTTCATTCAAATATTCGACAAAACTTAAAATACATGAGAAACGAAGTTAATTAATAGTCTTTCCTTCAAAATAACTCTTTGTTTCGTATTACAAGGATAACTAATTTATAATGTATATATAAAGTCGGATTCTAATACATAGACTTAAAAGGAGGCCTTTATAAACTACACAATGATTGTAAATTTTTAACTAAGTGATCTGCAAACATTAATAATATATTTCCACTTAAAAATATTCCACCGATAAAACTTATGTCCATTGGTATTATGCTTGATACCTGGCGACAAACATTCTCATATTTTTTTCTTTTAACTTTTTTAATTATAATGTAACTCCAATAATATGCAAAAATATTTACAATATAATATATTTAATATTTTTCATAATTACTTAACATATAAAAGCTTAAACGCTGTATAATTAATGTTGAAACGAGTTTAAATATTTCATCTGAAAACATTTTCCTTCATTTTCAAAGCAAAGCAACTTTTCCTAACTCTTCTTAATATACAATGTGTAAAAGGTATTATTTTTCATGATAATTTAATATTTCAAATGAGATTGAAAAAACATAGTCGATAATAAGAAAACGTTTTTATATTTAATAGTAAAATTTCTATATAGCATTTACATATTAAAATTGATTTAATCTACAAGTACACATAAGATGGTCATACTGAAAATCAGCTGTCAAAATCAAATGATTAACAAAATGAGCAAAATAAGTTATTCTTTTAACTAATTATTTAGAAAAATTCACATTTATAAATAAATTAAATATCATAGGAAATTATATTTACAAAAAAATATATAAATAAATATAAATTAATAAAAACATACTAACTAATAACTGTTTATGGCTTCTAAGGAAAAAGAATTTAAATTTAAATCAGACTCAATTAAGCAATTTACTAAGCAAATTTAAAGGTAATTAATATGTTAGTGTATAGTTTGGAAAGTCATAGGGACAATTATTAATTCAAATGGATATATATATATATATATATATATATATATATATATATATATATATATATATATATATATATATATATATTAAAAAAAAAAAAAAAAAAAAAAAAACAATGATTTGCCTTAAGATTATTACTACACTCAATGCTGTTTTAAACTAGCATAGAAAAAAAAAAAAAAAAAAAATTTTTTAAAATATATATATATATATATATATATATATATATATATATATATATATATATATATATATATATATATATATATATATATATATATATATATATATATATATATATATATATATATATATATATATATATATATATATATATATATATATATATATATATATATATATATATATATATATATATATATATATTTACATATATATATTTATTTCATCTCTGTTAGTCAAAGGCCAGCCAGAGGCCTACTAATGTTTCACCAGGATTAGGTGGAAAGTCCGGAAAATGGTCAAATTAAAGGCAGACATGAAATGAAACACGGCGTTTGAAGGTGCCTACGTCAAAGGAAGTTTTATAAATAGATGAAGGAAGTGTGTTTCAGATTTACCAGTAGAGTACATGTAAGATTGAGCATAGCGGTTAAGTCTGGGGTCAGAGAGTTGGACAGAAAAAGGATGAGACTTTATAGAAAGACGAGTCGCACGAACCCCTTTTAATGGAGGAGGTATGTGACGAGAGAGTTCAGAAGGGCAGTATCCATTGCAATAGCGATAGTATAGAGAGAGTGACGCAACATTTCGATGGGCAGAAAGAGATTGGAGAGAATTAGTAAGAGCTGGAGAGTTGATAAGGCGAAAATCTCTAGACTCCACATTTTCCAGGAAAGCTCTTTGAGTGGAACCACCCTAGATGGGTGAGGCATACTCCATACAGGGGCGAACAATATTACTATACAGAACAAGCAACTGGGGTGGTGTGAGGAAATGCTGAAGTCGCTTCAGACCCCCAACCTCTTAGAAGCTTGTTTAGAAAGAGAGGTAAAGTGATCTTTCCAAAAAAGATCAAGAGAAAAAGAAACATCTAGAATATTAAAGAGAGATGAAGGTTTGAGTTGCGTGTTTTCGAAGAAGATATATTAGTTGTGTGTAAGATTGTGTCGAGTACAGAGATGAGGAAATGAGTTTTTGAGGTATTGAAAACGACAATGTTTTTTCTGCCCCAATTTAAAATAAGAGATACATCAGAGGTTAATTGCTAAAAGGCCACCCTTCTTGCCTCTTTTAACTGTTGCTGGGATATGCCCTTTTAAAAATGAAATGAGTAATGAAGGGTGGAGTCATAAGCAAAGGAGTGATAGGAGATGAAGTAATAGATAGAAGGTCATGAATGAAAAGGAGAAAAAGTGTTGGAGATAGGACAAATCCTTGAGGAATACCACTATTAATAGATTTATAGGATGAGCGGTGGCCGTCTACAACAGCTGCTATAGAACGACCAGAAAGGAAATCAGACAGAAGGTCACAGAGAGAAGGATAGATTTCGGAAGATGGAAGTTTGGATATCAAAGCTTTGTGCCAGACTCTATCGAAAGCCTTTGATAAGTTAAAAGCCACAGCAAAAGATTCACCGAAATACCGAAGAGCGGAGGACTAAGAGTCAGAGACAAGGGAAAGGAGATCACCAGTAGAGCGTTTCTTACGATAGCCATACTGGCGATCTGAGATAAGATTAGGAGAATTGAGATGTTTCCAAATCTTCCTGTTAAGGATAGATTCGAAAACTTTAGAGAGAACGGAGGTTAAAGAAATTGAAATATAGTTGGAGGGTTGAGAGGGGTCCCCTTTCTTCGGCACATGCTGAATGAGCACACGTTTTCAGCAAGAATTGAAGGTTGAAGTAGAAAGACATAGACGAAATAGTTTACCAAGGCAGGATGCAAATTCGGAAGCACAAGTTTTGAAAACCACAGGAGGGATGCAATGAGGACCGTACGCCTTCTTAGTGTTAAGCTCAGAGAAAGCAGAAGTGACGTCTTTATGGGAAGGATCCAAAGTTGAAAAAAAAAAATTTTCTTCCGATTCTCCTGAAAATTTCAGTATATATAGCTTTTTTCCCGACGAAAAAACTCCATTTCTAACGTTTTTACTACCGATTTAAAGTTTAGTAGAAATTTCTTAAATTTAAGGTAAGTTTAAATCTACCGTGAGGACGCAAAAAAAATTATTTTCGTCTGAAATTTGGTGTGTATATTCTAAAATCTATTGGCTATAAAAACTTCTTACAGAGTTTTGATGTTTGCAGAAAACAGGTTATATGCCCTTACTTGACCAGGTGTCGAAATTTTTTTTTTTCAATTTTGAAAAATTCACACCTTCGGACAAAAAAATTTGTAAAAAAAAAAAATCTTGATTATAAGTCGTTTTTTTTAAATTTATTAGAGGGGGGATAGATCTAAAACTTTTATTTAATACACTTTTAAAACCGATTTGTCTGATTCGAGATACAGGTTATCGAAAATGGCCGAATTTTCGACGAAATTTTAAATTTTCCAAATTTTGAAAGGCTGTATCTCAAATCAAACAATTCGTTTTTAAAAGTGTCTTAAATAAAAGTTTTATATCTATTCCTTCTCTAAACAATGTCAAATTTTCAAAAACATTCAATACAGTAATTTTTTTTAAGAAATTTTTTTCTTTTTTTTGTTATATATTTTTTCAATTTTTTTTTCAAAAAAAATTTGAATTCCTAAAATCAAATACCAACCGGACTATTCCCAAATGTTCTCTATTAATTAAGGCAGCATATCTGCTGCGGATAGCACGAGAACAAGCAGAGTTAAACCAATGTTTATTAGGTTTAGTGGAAGTAAAAGAATATGGAATTTATGCCTCCATGCCAGAGAGAATCACCTTAGTTATGCACTCTGCACACTAAGAGTGACCCCTCCCACGGAAACAGTAATCATTCCATATAAAATCAGAAAAGTACGACCGCAAGTCAGACCAGTTATTGGCTCCAAAATGCCAGAAACGTCTCCTTGCCGAAGGGGGGGGCCGTTCTTGTGGAAGACTTGAAGAGACAGGACAAGATACGGAGATAAGAAGATGATCTGATGAACCAAGAGGTAGAAAGAGTTTAACAGTTTACGGAAATGAATTAGAAGTTAGAAAAATTTCTAGAATGTTGGGTTTATCACCAAGACAGTCAGAGATACGGGTAGGGAGATGCACCAACTGCTCAAGGTTGTTCTGGATAGAAAATTGGAAGGCGAGTTCATAAGCTGGATCATGAATACTAGATGAAAGCTAATGGTGGTGGTGATCATTGAAATCACCTAAAATGATGATTTCGGAGAAAGGAGAAGAAGAAAGAATGTGTTTTATTTTGGAGTTAAGATAGTCGAAGAATTTTAGATGGTCTGTAGAGTTAGGAGATTTGTAGACAGAACAAGTGAATTTAGTTTTAGAGTTGCATGAAAGTTTAAGCCATAAAGTAGGGAATTTAGAAGACTCCAAATTAGAGACATGAGAAAAGAGAAAATTAGTGCGCACATATGCACAACATCCGCCTTTGGCTGAAAATTGAGGATACAGAGAGTAGGAGGAAACAGAGTAGAAATTGCTGTCAGAGCACTCAGACACCTGAGTTTCAGCTAAGAACAAAAGATGAGGTCTAGAAGAAAAGATGTAGTGTTCGACAATGTGGAGATTAGAAAAAAGACCGCGTATATTGCAGAAATTAATGAAAAACGAAGATTGTGCACCAGGGCACGTCGGCTTAGAGGCATTGGTGGCAACAACCCCATCACCGGAGCCCACCAACTCCCAAGTGGTGATGGGAGAAGGAGTGGATGAGGGGCTATATTTGGAATCCGCCCATCTGCGATTCCATGAGGAAGATTTATGTTTTGCCATTTTGATTTATTTAATAGGTAATGTAAGTGTAAGCTTTTGCAAATTTGTAGAACACATGTGAAGAAGGAGGAAAGTTTCCTTCCTACTGGAAACGTGCACTCATTCAGCCTGTGCCGAAGAAGAGGGCCCCTCTCAGGCCTCTAACTATCGTCCTATTTCTTTAACCTCCGTTCTTTCTAAAGTTTTTGAATCTATCCTTAACAGGAAGATTTGGAAACATTTCAATTCTTTTAATCTTATCTCTGATCGCCAGTATGGCTTTCGTAAGAAACGCTCTACTGGGGATCTTCTTTCCCTGTTCTCTGACCTTGGTCCTCTGCTCTTCGGCATTTCGGTGAGTCTTTTGCTTTGGCGATGTACATATCGAAGGCTTTCAATAGAGTCTGGCTCAAGGCTTTGATTTCCAAACTTCCCTATTTCGGTATCTATCCTTTTCTCTGTAGCCTTATCTCTGATTTCCTTTCTGGTCTATCTATAGCAGCTGTTGTAGACGGCCACCGTTCATCCTATAAATCTGTTAATAGTAGTGTTCCTCAAGGATCTCTCCTATATCAACACTTTTTCTCCTTTTCATTAATGACCTTCTCTCTATTACTTCATTTCCTATAAACTCCTATACTGATTACTCCACCCTTCATTACTCTTTTCATTTTGAAAGGCGCCTCTCCCAGCAACAGTTAAAAGAGGAAAGGACTGTGGCCTTGGAGCAACAAACCTCTGTTCTATCTCTCATTTCAAATTGGGGCAGACGAAACATGGTCGTTTTCAATACCTCAAAAACGAAATTCCTCCATCTTTGTACTCGACACAATCTTCCACACAACTACGATATCTCCTTCGAAAACACGCAACTCAAACCTTCATCTCTCCTTAACATTCTCGGTTTTTCTTTTTCTCGTGATCTTTCTTGGAAAGATCACATTACCTCTCTTTCTAAACAAGCTTCTAAGAGGTTGGGTGTTCTGAGGCCCTTTCAATATTTCTTCACACCACCCCAGTTGCTTGCTCTGCATAGGCTTGTTGTTCGCCCCTGTATGGAGTATGCGTCACACATCTGGGGTGGTTCCATTCATAGAGCTCTCCTGGAAAATGTGGAGTCTAGAGATTTTCGCCTTATCAATGCTCCTGCTCTCACTAATTCTCTCCAATCTCTTTCTGCCCATCGAAATGTTGCGTCACTCTCTCTATACTATCGTTATTACAGTGGACACTGCTCTTCTGAATTGTCTCGTTTCATACCTCCTCCATTAAAAGGGGTTCGTGCGACTCGTCTCTCTACACAGCCTCATACTTTCTCTGTCCAACTTTCTGACACCAGACTTAACCGCTATGCTTGATATTACCTTACTCTACTGGTAAAGTCTGGAACACACTTCCTTCATCTATTTATAAAACTTCCTGTGAATTAGGCACCTTTAAACGCCGTGTATCAGGTAATGTCGGCCTTTGATTTGACCAAGTTCCCGACTCTTTCCCCAACTCTGGTGGAACATTGGTAGGCGTCTGGCCTTTGCCAACCAGAGGTGAAAATAAAATAAAAATAAAATATATATATATATATATATATATATATATATATATATATATATATATATATATATATATATATATATATATATATATATATATATATATATATAGTTGGAGGGGGCTGAAGGAGTCTAAGGTTGAATTAGAAGCAAAAGTTTGAGGAAAGAGATCATCAGCTTTAGAGGAAAGCAGAACAGTAGTTGAACCGTTATAAGATACTTGAGGAATTTAAAGAGGAAGAAGCATAATTAGGGTTGCCATTTTACCCAAATTGTCAAAAAGGCGTGAGGAATAAAAATAGAAAGATTGTTGCATTTTAAACTGAAAAAGGAGTTTTTAATGTTACGGAGAATAGATTTTGGCCAATTCCGTGATGAAATATAAGTTGCATGAGTTTAAGGAGTTTGAAGTCGACTGTAGTCCCGAAGTCAGCATTCTTGCGGCTGATAGCATGAGAACAAGCAGAGTTAAAAAAAGGTTTGTTAGGTTTAGTAGAAGTGAAAGAATATGTAAAATACACCTCCATGCTAGATCGAATCACCTCGGTTATGCGCTCTGCACTCTCAGAGAGACCCCTCCCACGGAAACAATAATCATTCCATTGAAAATTAGAGAAGTACAATTTTACGTCAGACCAGTTAGTTTCACCGAAATGCCAGAAACGTGTTCTCACCCAGAGCTCGGGCTGTTCTTGAAGAAGTAGGTATTGAAGACACTTAAAGAAACATGACAAGATACAGAGATAAGATGGTGATCTGATGAATCGACAGGAGGAAAGAGTTTAACAGTGTAACGAGAAAGATAAGAAGTTAGGAAAAGATCATGTTTGTTGTGATCAGGGATTCGAGTAGGGAGATGCAAAAAACGCTCAAGGTTGTTCTGGATAGAAAATTAGAAGGTGATTTTACCAGCTTGATTGTGAGTACTAAATCGAAGTCATTTGTGGTGGTGAACATTGAAATCACATAATACGAAGATTTCGGATAAAGGAGAGGAAGAATGAATGTGTTCTATTTTGGAGGTAATATATTTGAAGAATTTTGGATACTCAATAGAGTAGGAGATAAGTAGGCAGAACAGATAAATTTAGTTGTAGTGTTGCAAGAAGTTTAAGCTATAATGTAGAGAATTCAGAGGACTCCAAATTAGAGACACGAGAATAGACAAAATCGTTCTGAAAGTATGCGCAACATCCGCCTTTGGCTTAAAATTGAGGATAGAGACAGTAGGAGGAAAAAGAGTATGGCTTACAGTCAGAGCATTCAAAAAGCTGAGTTAAGGTTAAGAGTAAGAGAAGAGGTCTAGAAGAGAGGTGGTGTTCGACAAAGTGGATATTAGTAAACAGACAATGAATGATGAAGAAGTTAATGAAAAAGAAAG
>SEYY01009252.1:20000-22450 GCA_009176605.1 Armadillidium nasatum
GAGGTGATGGATATATATATATATATATATATATATATATATATATATATATATTTCTGGTGTGATCGGGTCAGGAATATCAGGATCATCATTTCTTAGAGCCTCCTTAAAGACTATAGGTCTTTTGTTAATAATGCTATTAATATGAGAAATGATAAATTGAAAATCATCATAATTCAAAATATTATTTCCTATAGAACCATATATAACTATTTTTGAAATTTTTACACAACTTTCTACTAATGACCCTAATGCTATTACCTTTAAAATATTGTTCAAATATAGGGAACTTTATATTTTGTTCAGAAAAATAATTCTGAGTTTCTGCATCTTTAATTAAGAAAAGCAGTTATGATATTTGAGGCCCTAACGATTTGACTTCCTAAGTCTGAACCTACATATTCTGGGATTTCATATTCAAATATTATATTTATTTGAAGAGCTCTTAAAAGTTGTTTACAGTTAAATCTCTATAAATCTTCAAATTTATAGCTCTTCTCCAAAGGCAAGTTATGCATAAAATATAAACTTTTGTTCTTTTGTTATCAGACTTGATATTGAAATGGCCAAAATCATCCAGAAAAATATATCTAAAAGGAATAGAGGGAGAGTTTATACGGAAATCTTAGATTTTAAAGTCTTTAAAAAAAAAAAAAATTAAAGATTTAAAAAAAAAATACATTTCGTTAATGTAATACCAGATCTTCAGTCAATTCCAGATGAAAATTGGGATGAGGATCCGGTTACACAGGTAAAAGGAAATTTTTAAAAACTTAGAAAAATTAGGGAGAATTTAATTAAGATTTATAGTGATGAGTTTTTAGCGACATTAATTGTTCAAGCTACTAACAAAAGCGGAAGATACAAACCAAAATTACATAATATATTGAAAGTGGGTGATTTGGTGCTTCTTAAAGAAATGTTTTTGAAATCTTCAGAGTACCCAATGGGAATAGTAAAAGAAGTACAGACCAACATAAAAGATGAAGTAACAGGAGCTAAAATTTTAAAAGGTAATACAAAAGAACTAGTAAAAAGACATTTACTTTAACAATTCCATTACTTAGTGTTGCAGAAACTACTCCATAAATTGATTTAGATTCCCTAGAAAAATTAGATAGTCAAGAATTAAATCTCAAAGCAGATTCAAAGAAAAAGAATGTTAGAAAAGCTGCCATCGTCAGTACTGAAAAAACTAAACAACTATACAAAAGAGATCTGGCTTAAAGTAAGCATTCAAATTTATTTTTTTTATAAATTTTTATCATCGTAAAATTTCATCTTTTAAATTTTCTTTTTTAAAGAAAATTTAATTCCCTCCTCCCAGTGTTGAGAATTTTACCTTTTCAAATAAAATAGAAAAGGTAAATATGTAATTTGTTTACAAAGATTTATTTGGTGTTTGGGATTTTGAACGTGCAAGTGCTATAAAATGTTGAAAACAACCAACCAACCATTTTCAATATTAAAATCTATCCAATTTCATTATTTTCCCTTAGTCTCAGCCAGTCTAAAAAATTTTATTCAGACAGTTTTTGAAATGAGTCTTGAAGTCATAAGTTGATTTGAACCCAGTCATAAAGTGAGTCGAACGAAGTCATACTTTGAAATAGGAATTGTGTCGAGACATTACAATTTTCAGTGTCTTTCAAGTTACTCAAGTTGTAACAGTCATTTCAGTTAAAAGAGTCGAAAGACTACAACGGTCGAAAGAAAAGAACTGTACACAGTGTCTCCGTTTTCTTAAATACATAATTTGTGAAATTTATATATGTATATAATATACTTTTAAAAAGATTTTAGGTAGACCTTCATGAAAACCTATAAGAATCGTGTTGTCCACCCTTCTGTGAGCTGTCGGGAAGGAGATGAGCTTCGCAAGAAAACTCCATCAATTTCGTCATATTGACCAGCAAAAGATTGTTTTGAGAATATAGGTACGTTTCTCTCATAAACAGTGCTTGTGAGTTAAATGTTTTCACAATTATGATATTTAATATTATTATCCTCGCACCTCAATCCCAAATAAAATAAAAGGATAGACCTTAAATTTATATTTCCTTAGGTGTATAAAACATTTAAATATTTCATTCTTCTTGAATATAGATTTAAATTGTTCACATTTTGTGCGAAGAATTGATAATTTATATTTTAAAATTTTGCACCTTAGCACAAATTTAAATATTAACTAAAATAATACTCTATTTTATATTTAGTTCTATCTGGTGGCGAGAGGCTTGCTGAAGGTAATCTGCACTGCCTTGCCTTCTACAAGGATCTTTTCCTTCGTATTCCGGAGAATTTTCCGAAGCCTCACTAGTGTTCAAATTATTTGTGTTACTTTCATAAGAATTTAAGGAAACTTTGGATGTTAATAAATTAATATTTTCGGATATTCTTTGGAATTTTTCCTGCAAGTTATTTTTAAATTTTTTAGCTATATATATATT
>SEYY01009253.1:0-2500 GCA_009176605.1 Armadillidium nasatum
TTCCTAAATTACTCATCCGGAACACTCTCTTCTTTATAATAGAGATTTTTTCTTTTCTCTTAATTTTTGGAAGGAATCACATTTTAGTTCTTATTTCAAAAAAATTCTTTGACCTTTGTTATGCTGAGGAATTTTTAGAAATTATTCACAATGTTCCAGTTTGTTAATCTGTTCGGTGAATGTGGATAACACCTTTCATAATAAAAGGAATATGAAGCACACATCTAGTGTGGTTAATCAATCTTCTTGAAAGTGATATATATATATATATTGTTGTGTCACTCTCTATATACTATCGCTATTACAACGGACATTGCTCTTCTAAACTCTCTCGTCGCATACCTCCTTCATTGATGAAAGGTCGAGCGACACGCCTTTCTACACAGTCTCATCCTTTCTCTTTCCAACTCTCAGACCCCAGACTTAACCGCTATGCTCAATCTTACATATACTCTAGTGGAAAAAGTTTGGAACTCACTCCCATTATCTGTTTTCCCAACTTCCTTTTATTTACACACTTTCAAACGCCGTGTGTCTGGACATGTCGGCCACTAATGATCGGACTTTGCCTACCGGAGGATATATATATATATATATATATATATATATATATATATATATATATATATATATATATATATATATATATATATATATATATATATATATATATATATAAACTGGTTTACATTCACTTTGTACAAAATACACATACACATATACATAAAAATAAATATTTGAAATCAGAGGAAATTTAGTGCAAGTCATAAATCATGGTTGTCCGTGCCTGGCACTGTCCAGTCTATTAAAGGGGGATAGGAATGAGAGCCACATTTTTTTTTCTCTCTCTCTCTCTCTTTTACGAACTATTTTACGTTTTAGTAGTTGTAATTTCAAGCAAGAAAAGCTGACGTTGTAATATTATTTACACAGTCCTTTCTCACTAATTCTCTCTCTCTCTCTCTCTCTCTCTCTCTCTCTCTCTCTCTCTCTCTCTCTCTCTCTCTCTCTCTCTCTCACTCTCTCTCATCTCTATATATATATATCTATATATATATATATATATATATATATATATATATATATATATATATATATATATATATATATATATATATATATATATATATATATATATATATATATATATATATATATAGTACAATAAAATATGTTTTCAAAGTAAATACTTCATTATAATTTTAAGTAAGCCAGATAATTAGCCTTGATCGTTGCTAAGAACGCTTTTACGCGTATCTGATTTAACGAAAAGATTTAAAAAAAAAAAAAAAAAAAAAAAAAAAAAAAAAAAAAAAAAAAAAAAAAAAATTCCTTTTTTGATATAATGTTTCTTTACTCCCCCGAATATAATTAAATGATGGCTTTCCTTAAGCCACTGGATGGACAACTTTATAGACTAAGTCATCATTCTCCATTAGCTTAATAATCACCATTTTTGCCACTCAACGAGCTTAGCTGTACTCTTTATATATATATATATATATATATATATATATATATATATATATATATATATATATATATATATATATATATATATATATATATATATATATATATATATATATATATAGAGAGAGAGAGAGAGAGAGAGAGAGAGAGAGAGAGAGAGAGAGAGAGAGAGAGAGAGAGAGAGAGAGAGAGAGAGAGAGAGAGAGAGAAGAGAGAGAGAGAGAGAGAGAGAGAGAGAGAGAGAGAGAGAGAGAGAGAGAGAGAGAGAGAGAGAGAGAGAGAGAGAGAGAGAGAGAGAGAGAGAGAGAGTGGTCTTGTGGATGCTAATATGTTGGCATCCACAGATGTAGATTTAATGAAGAAAGAATTTGGACATCCGCTCGTGCGAAGATCTCCAACATGTGATCTAATATATCTAATATGTATATATTAAAATTGTAAAAACAAATTCCATTTTAACGTGAATCGCCTAAAAGGAGGTATCATTTAGAGACGGTCGAAAGGTTAACGAAGATGCAGGACAAGGAACCCACCCGTCAAGCATCGTATAAGAACTATTTTCTAAACCTTCACCCTTAGAGAACGAACTTGTCAAGAATTATTCAAAACCACTACCAATGACCACACCACCCGTATGAAACCAACTTGTCAGGGCATCTTACAAATGCCTACGACCTCTCACACCCATTTACATATTTGGAGTAAAAACATTGAGTCATATTTGAACCTTGTTAATGGAAATTGATATTTTTAAAATGTTTTCGTCACTAATCAAACATTTGGTAGTAATACTACAGGAAGGAATGTTAGATAGCTTTATCGTGACATATCGGTTGAGTGTTTGAGTGACATGCTTAAATGCGGTGGTTCGATCTCTAATGCTGATCCTAAGAAGAAACTAACTGGAAGGTTCCCCCCTTGATAAAACATAGGATATTTATCTTCCTTTCCTCACCATCATTCAAGGGGATTAAGGTCAACAGGGGAAATTCTTTTTTCAGTAACAATTTATCAGCTTCCTTTTTTC
>SEYY01009253.1:22500-27500 GCA_009176605.1 Armadillidium nasatum
TTTTTAAAAAAAACAAAAATTTCAGTTTATTTTCTTATTAGCTAATAAATTGGTGAAGCGACTTTCTTATTCTTAACATGTCTTTTGGCTATTGAAAATTTTACTGTGACATTTTTGCCACGTGTCCCAACGATTCGTTAGGACAATTTTTACAGTGTGAGATTCGTTCTCTTTCTAACCACTTCAGGACAGGAAAAATTTTACTCTTCTTTCTTCAAATTATTTTTTGAAAAAGAGAAAAAGCAAATCCAAAACCTTTGAAGTAACGAGAGATTCAAATTTCATTTTTTTTTTTTTTTAACCTAAATATAAATATTCAAATTATAAATATTGATGAACGCTTAAAAAATTATTATTATTATTATTATTATTATTATTATTATTATTATTATTATTATTATTATTATTATTGAAATTTCTCTTCCAATTTTACAAAGAATTTTTTTGTTCTTCTATTTGCTGACCGGTTTCGTCTGCCAACTTCAGACATCCTCAGAACTTAGATTCTAGAAGATGAATAATTTATTTTAAAATGTTAAGCCAAAAGTTAATTAAGATTATAAATTTTAAAAAATTATTTAATAAAGTAGATATTAGTTTTTGAGCTTCACATGAGGAGTTCTGAATTTAAAATGATAGGAGTAAACGCTGGTATGTCCCATCTGTCAATCAATCAGTCTTGTAACCAGTAAATGTCGACGTACAGTTAGACTGTACATCGACATTTATTGGTTACACGACTGGTTGATTGACAAATGTGTCGCATCAGCGTTTATCCCAATTAATTTTTCAAAATTTGTAATCTTAACTTTTGACTTAAAATCTTGAAGAAGGTTGATGCCCTTTCAGTTAGTCACCATCGTGTGCCAGTTTAATTCCCGAGTTTGACTGTACGTCGACATTTATTGATTGCGCGACTGATTGATTGACAGATGGGACATACCAGCGTTTACTTCCTATCATTTTAAATTCAGAACTCCTCATGTGAAGCTCAAAAACTAATATCTACTTTATTAAATAATTTTTCAAAATTTATATATAATCTTGATTAACTTTTGGCTTAACATTTTAAAATAAATTATTCGTCTTCTAGAATCGAAGTTCTCATGATGTCCGAAGTTGGTGAATGAAACCGGTCAGCAAGTAGAAGAACAAAAAATCCTTTGCAAAATTGGAACAGAAAATTCAACTGATATTAAAATAAATCTGAATAGAGCTACTAAAATTATTTTAAATTATTATTAATTATTATTATTATTATTATTAGTATAGTAGTAGTAGTAGTAGTAGTAGTAGTAGTAGTATTTAAAATGAATATTTATAAGTAACAGAAACTTTGCATAATAATAAAATGGTAATACTAATCTAATAATAATAATAATAATAATAATAATAATAATAATAATAATAATAATAATAATAATAATAATAATAATAATAATAATATATAATAATATATGATAATAATAATAATAATAATAATAATAATAATAATAATAATAATAATAATATAATAATAATTTTAATAAAATTAGATTTCAATTAAAGTTGAAGGTCATCATTAAAGCTCGCTTCACTCTCATTGAATGCTCAAGACAAGCTCAAGATATACTCAAGGGATGCTCACCGCATGCTCAGAGGACACTCACGGCATGATCTTGAGATGATAAGAAAATAAGCAAATATAATTAACTTCCTCTCTCTCTCTCTCTCTCTCTCTCTCTCTATATATATATATATATATATATATATATAATATATATATATATATATATATATATATATATATATATATATATATAATATATATATATATATATATATATATATATATAATATATATATAGAGGGTTCATTGTTAATATGAAACCAAGTTCATGAGACTCGTTTCTGAGAAAAATAAACCTCAAAGTTGATTAGTTGCATTAATTAACATTGACTTTTAATTGTTCTTGCTGCCACCTGCTGGATAAATATTCAACTATGGACTTGATTCATTATTACACAGAATATATATAGCATTTTTACTCTAACATGGCAGTGTTAGTGCAAATTGAGCAAAATATGGACTTGATTCACTTTAATTCTGAACCCTCCATATATATATATATATATATATATATATATATATATATATATATATATTATATATATATATATATATATATATATATATATATATATATATATATATATATATATATATATATATATATATATATATTACTATATATATATATATTATATTTATATTTTTTATTATAATTTTATTAAAATGTAATTACTCTTGTTTTTTTTTGTTTTTTTTTCATTTTATAAAAAAATTTAGTCACAAAATTATTGTGTGTGTGTGTGAGAGAGAGAGAGAGAGAGAGAGAGAGAGAGAGAGAGAGAGAGAGAGAGAGAGAGAGAGAGAGAGAGAGAGAGAGAGTATGTGACTTAGGGGAGAAAGAAAGTTAATTTTGTTTTTTTTTCGTCTAAACGAGAATATTTTTTTTAAATTTTTTTTGAAAAGCAGTGAAATAATTTTGAATGACGAAACGAAATAAAAGCTTTTGAAAGAGACGCGATCGTTTTGCATTATTAAATACTCGTAATTCAGAACATATGATTGAATAACCATTAATATTCTACTCCAAATTGATTCCTGTACCTTCATTTAAATAAATACACATATGTGAGTGCTTGTGTGTATTTGTGTGTGTGTGCCACACTTAAATATATAAGCATGAAAACTCGAATTCATTTATATATATATATATATATATATATATATATATATATATATATATATATATATATATATATATATATATATATATATATATATATATATATATATATATATATATATATATATATATATTGCGGTTGCAGATTTTTTTAACAACAGCGTTGCGTTTATTTTACGGTTGTTAAAAAATGGCTATAACCGCGGTTGGGGTTGCAAAGCTTCGCTCCATTACTATATATATATATATATATATATATATATATATATATATATATATATATATATATATATATATATATATATATATATATATATATACCCATTTCTCAATTCTTCATAAATTTTTGAAGCCTCGAGGGGTACTCTCAAAATTTCGTATCCGTAACCATGAAAAACTAACTCACACACGACTCATTCAACTCAATATGAATCATGCATCGTTGACTCTCTCTCTCTACTGATATATATATATATATATATATATATATATATATATATATATATATATATATATATATATATATATATATATATATATATATATATAAGTACGATAAGCAAATGTTAAATTTGTTTCTATTATTTCAGGAGGGAAAACAGCAAATCCGCATTTCCATAAGAGTGGTTGCGAATGTGGTTGCGGTTTTAGAAATTTCCATAACCGCGGCTAATTTTTTTAAAAAATAATACGGTTGCTGTTGCGATCGTGAAGTTATGAGATTGCGAAAATTCGCTCCATCACTAATATATATATATATATATATATATATATATATATATAATATATATTATATATATATATATATATATATATATATATATATATATATATATATATATATATATATATATATATATATATATATATATATATATATATATAAAGAGCATTGAGTGAAAGCATTTACAGCAATATGAATTTAAAATGGTTTCTGTTATGAAGCGAAAAGGTTTCTGTTTTGACCACGAACGACGAAGGCGACGAAGACGACGAAGACGACGAAGACGACGAAGACGACGAAGATGACGAAGAAGATGAAGATGACGAAGATGACTAAGATGACAACGCTTGAAGAGAAAGAATTTCTCTCAGATAAAACAACAGAATTTTACCTGCATCTTTTAATCTGACACTTACACGAGCGTATTTACATGAATTTGAATACTCATATGCAAAAAAAAAAAAAAAAAAAAAAAAAAAAACAAGCAAGCATTTTTAAATTAATTAGGAAGCACCACAAATGGAAACTTTATTAATTGCAATAAAGCTATTATATATATATATATATATATATATATATATATAATATATATATATATATATATATATATATATATATATATATATATATATATATATATATATATATATATATATATATATATATATATATATATTATTAGCTATTTTCCTGTTGCTTTAACTTCAGAACAATCTAAAGATTTAGAATCTATCCTTAAGAGGAGTATTTGGAACACCTTGAATTTTGTAAAATTATCCCCGGTCACTAAAAAGACTTCTGAAGAAAGCTCTGTAGAGATCTTTCTCTTCTCTCTAATTTTTCTAATTTTATGGTCCTTTGATCTTAGGCATTTTGGTGAATCTTTTGTTTTAATGCTGGACTTACTAGAAGCTTTCGAATAAGTCTATCACAAAGCTTTGCTTACTAATCTTCCCTTTTCTCAGTATTTATTCTTCTTTCTGTGGACTTCTCTCAGATTTCCTATCCGGTCTTCCTTATGCAATTGTTGTAGATGGCCGACGTTTTTTCTTTAAAACTATCAACAGTGGTTTTCCTTCAAGTTTTATATCCCCGATTTTTCTCCCTTTTCATTAATGATTATGGTTTTCTATCTGTCACTTCGTCTTCTTCGTCTGTCGATAACTCCATCCTTCATTACCTCTTTCGATTCGAAAGACTCCCGATCAACAACTACTTGCCAATGCTAGGAGATTATCCTTCAAATAATTCAACTTTGATCTTTCTCATATCATTAAGTGGGGCAAGAATACCTAGTAGTTTTCAATGCCTCAAAAACTCAGTGCTTTCATCTTTCTTCTATAAAAATTCACATGGATATATTTTCTACAAAATCCCGCAATTTATATTTCCGCATGTCCTTAATTTTTTTTCCCCCCCTACTAAACAAGCCTCTAAGAGGTGGTCTGGTCTGAGGCGCTTTCAAAATTAATTCACGTCACTCCAGTTTCTTTTTATAAGGTGTTGTTCACCTTTGAATGGAGAGTGCATAGCACGTTTGTGAT
>SEYY01009254.1:0-25000 GCA_009176605.1 Armadillidium nasatum
TTGAAGGATTAGGAATAGCTCCGGAATCGTCTAAAGTTTGAATTAGAGGCAAAAGTTTGAGCAGAGAGTTCAACTTTAGAAGATTAACAGCAGTTGTACCGTCGGAGGATAGTAGTGGATGGAAAGAGAAAGAAGCAAAGTTAAAATTGACATTTTTTGCAAAAATGCTTGAAAGAACATGAGGAAAAGGAACCAGAAAAATTATTGCATTTTCTACTGAGAAAATAGTTTGGTGTTATGAAGGAAAGATTTTGCACAATTCAGGAATGAAACATAAATTGTATGAGTTTCTGGAGTTTGAAGATGGCAGTAAACCCTGAAGGCAGCATCTCTGGTAAATAACATGAGAACAGTTAAACCAAGGTTTGTTAGGTTTAATAGAAGGAAAAGAATATGGAATGTAGGCTACCATTCCAGAATCACCTCGTTAATGAGTTTTGCATACTCTGAGGGACCCCTCCCACAGAAACAATCATTCCATGGGAAATCAAAGAAGTGTGACTGCAAGTGCAACCAGGTTGTGGCACCAAAATGCCACAAACATTTCCTTTCAATAGAAGGAATCTTTCCCGCGGAAGACTTGAAGAGATGGAAGAGGATACAGAGATAAGAAGGTGATCAGAGGAACCCAAATGTGGAAGGAGTTTAACAGTATAAGGAGAAGGATTAGAAGTTAGAGAAAGGTCTAGAATGTTGTGTTCATCTCCAATATGATCAGGGAAAGGAGTAGGGAGCTGCACCAAATGGAAGGCACGTTCACCAGCTGTATCATGAGAACTAGAAGAAAGCCATTGGGGGTGGTGAACATTGAAATCACCTAATATGATGATTTCAGAGAAAGGAGAAGGATAGTCAGTAGAATTAGGAGATAAATAAACAGAACAAAAGAATTTAGTTGTAGAATGGCAAGAGACCCTAAGCCTCAAGGTGGAAAATTTAGAAAACTTGCTAAATTAGAGACATGAGAACAAACAACATTGATGCACACATATGTGCAACAACCGCCATTGGCTGGAAATTGAGGAAAGAGACAGTAAAGGAAACTGAAAAGGGTTTGCTATCAGAGTGCTCAAACATCTGAGTTATGGTCAAGAATAAGAGGTGAGGTCTAGAAGAAAAGAGGTGATGTTCAACAAAGTAGAAATTTAATTGAAGACTGCGAATGTTGCAGAAATTAATTAAAAATCTGACTGCGCATCAGAACAGCCAGCTGCAAATTCATGATGGCACCAACCCTCTCACTGGAGGCCACTAACTCCCAAGTGGTGATGGGTAAAGGGGTGGCGAGGGGCTATCTTTGGAATCTGCCCCTCTTGGATTCTCTGAGGCGGATGACGATGCCATAATTATTATTTTTTTTAAAAGGATGTGTGTGTGTGTCTGTAAGTTTTATTTTTTTTTATTTTTTATTTTTTTGTTCGTGCGTGAAAGGAAAGCCTACTCTGGTTAAAAGTGTGGATATGAGTGTGAAAAGGAGCTTACCATTGGGCATCAGGATGAGATGATGAGGTATGAAGTACCCTTAATATCCCATATACCCAATGTGGGGTAATCTTATCACTTTGAGAGTGCTACTTCCCTTCCTGATATATATATATATATATATATATATATATATATATATATATATATATAATATATATATATATATATATATATATATATATATAATATATGTATTTGGTGGTTGCCAGATTAAAAATTAATCTCGTTAAAAAAGAGGCTAATATTTTTTGGAGACTGGTGGTTAAAGTCAGAGGTTGCCATTTTTGAATTCTATATCTTTTTTTATGACACTTCGTGGTGTCAAGATCGACCTCTCGATATTTCATAGTGGAAACTTATTCGAATTTCGTATTTTGAGTCTTTATCAAAGAGTTCAAATTTGCATTTATTAACTGATAGAATATTCTTGAATATTGGCCGATTGCTTGCCGTGTCGTTTATTCTGTCAAAATAAAAGGCAGGTAGTTGGTTTGAAGCCAAGAGTATTCTTGAAGTAATATAAGTTGCATTATGAGCCTTTCGCGTTAATATTCGTCAAATTAAAGAGGGCTCTGTTTGTTAACTATTAAAATACATATTCTTGGAGGCTTTAAACGGGTTTAATTTATTCATTTCAAGCAGTGAGAAAATCATAATTTTTCTCAAAGCTTATTCTCGGTGTGACATTTCCGTTTATATAAATATTCTAAATTTATGTAAATGACGAACCCTAGTTTCCAAAGAATATTGCCTCCCAAAAATAACTAAAAACCTAACATCTCAATATAGAGAGTCAACAAAAACTCCTTATACTGATTCTGTAAAATCCTTACATCAGAATATATTTTCACTCGTACATTGAGTGACCTTAATGAAATAATCTAAATGCAGATTATTTTAATATATATATATATATATATATATATATATATATATATATATATATATATATATATATATATATATATATATATATATATATATATATATATATATATATATATATATATATATATATATATATATATATATATATATATATATATATATATATATATATATATATATATATATATATATATATATATATATATATATATATATATATATATATATATATATATATATATATATATATATATATATATATATAGGGGTGTTACGAGATTAGGATAAATTAGGATTTCTCTTTACATCATATATATATGATGGGACTATTAAGAATTTTTTTACTATGATGATTATAATAAATTTGATGATGAGATTGACAATGAAATTGAAAAAGTATATTTTTTAAAATTTCCATTATTTTAATAAATTTAAATATTTTACAGTAGGGAAGAATTAAATTTTTTCTTTATTTTTTTATTAAAATTTGTAAATACATGTAATTTTAATATATAGTATAATAGTATTTCCAGAACATTGATTTTAAAAATTTTAATATGTGAGAATATGGACAGACATGCAAAATTATAGTACTTAAATTTAGAGTTCTTAAATTATGATGCAGAAAGAAATATATCTCCAGTTTCGAGGATAATTTGTTTTAGTCTTGGATTGTATATTTGGCCCCCATTACTAAACAGCCTTTCACTCGCAATAGAGAAAGTGGAGCAGAGAAATATTTATAAGCCAATAAATATTAATTAATCAGCAGAAAATTGAAAATAATAATCGAGAAAACATGTGCCTATTTTGATGATGATGATTAATCATCCAATCATATATATATATATATATATATATATATATATATATATATATATATATATATATATATATATATATATATATATATATATATATATATATATATATATATATATATAAATTTGTTTTCCGTAGCTGTGAAAATTTATTCAGTCACTTAAAAGAAACTGGAGATCCTTCTATGGAACCATTTTTTGTCACAAATAATGGAACACTCACTTTGTTCCTGGATTATCCCCTCAAACCAAATATTTTGAGCAATTTGTTTTCATCACACGAGTGAGTAATTATATATATATATATATATATATATATATATATATATATATATATATATATATATATATATATATATATATATATATATATATATATATATATATATATATATTAGGGATGGAGTGATACAAAATTTTTTACTGATACCGATACCAATTCTAACTTTTAAGAAAAACTATATATATATATATATATATATATATATATATATATATATATATATATATATATATATATATATATATATATATATATATATATATATATATATATTCTTCAAATCTCTTTACCATTTCAACATCATAATCCATCATGTCCTGGTCTGATGATGATATTCCCATAGATTCAAAAGAGAATAGATTTTCCAGGCCATTGTCAACATCTGTATCAGTATAATATTTTCTCTATTGGGTTAAATAATTTTTCAAAGGCGAAATTATTGAGTTAATAATAGTTTCATTAAAACAAGGACTATTAATATTATATATACATCATTGCCACATGGACTTTAACAATAACTGTTATTTTGTTTATGTAGATTAGATAACTGATCTGTATTTAAAAAATATTCAACGATTCCAATGGTAAGATTTTCTTATTTATTAAAAAAACAACTACCATTCATACAAGAAGTTAATTCAAAAGAAGGGAGAAACTGTAAGATATTTACACACAGCAATACATCAATTTCAAAAACAGATTTGTTTAAGCCATTATAAAATGAGAATCTGCTAAATTATATTTTTCCTTTAATTATCTAAAGCATATTCTAAACCATTTACTTCATACTTTAATTTAAGATCTGTAACTACAAGTAGGGACCGACCGTGTCTGGAATTTGGCCGGGGCCGGGGTTTCCTAAAATTTGTAAAGAGGTCAAAAAAACTGAAATTTTAAGTTAAGAAAATTAGATATAAATTTAATTGAGGTTTATTTAATTGTAAGGAAGTATTAGAATAGCCAACATTCACTTAAATTAATGATTATATGCATTTTCTCAAAAAAAAAATTCAAAAAATTAAAAAAAAAAAAAAAAAAAAAAAAAAAAAAAAAAAATAAATTAAAAAAAAATAAAAATTTTCTAATTCATAATAGTAATTCAACAGGTTTACCTAGGTAAAACCCTAAGGTAAAGTTTGAAAAAATGTAAAATATAAAATTATCAATTTAACCTGTATTTATACATAGTTATTTTATTGCTATGTATCAAACTTGTATCATTTAGCTACATTATTTCAAAATTATTATTTTGTTTATACTTTCAGTCAATATGGCTAAAAGATCAGCTTCTGCAGTATTGGAGTACTTTACAATGTTTCAGGATAGGCTCGAAATAGCTAAATGTAACATCTGCAGTAAGAAAATTAGAAGAGAACCTCCGGGTGCCACAAGTAAAAAATTTTCAACCAAATCTTTATATGGAGTATCTAAAATGAAAACACAAAGATGAACATTCACTAGCGGAAAAGGAGCAGTCAAAAGAAACAGAAAAGAAAAAAATCTTAATTTTCTTATATTTCATTTGAAATTTCTTTTTCATTATTTGACTGATTGAGCTGAAATTTTCAAGGTTTATGCATTTTTTCACGAAGTTTTGAGTTGATTTCGAACATTTGTTTTTAGTTGTTTGAAAGTTATTTAGACCCAAAGTTGAAAGAAAATGAATAACTGGGTTAAACCACTGGTCCACATGAGCTGAAAATTTAACTGAATAATCTTTGCCCCAATTTTTTGCATTGGTGGGAATAGATTTTTGATATAACATCTAGAAAAAAAGTTATAAGCACTTGAATTTTTTTTTGCAAAAATCGTACCCTTCTGGAGGAAAAAATTATTTTAAAAAAAAAGCTATCTACTAATTTTTTATTTGTGGATATTGTTTAGAGGAGGGACAGGGCAACAACATTTATTTAGTGCATTATTAAATGCTATTTGTTTGAAGCGAGATTTAGGCTCTCAAACTTTGGAAATTTTTGAAATTTGGTCAAAAATGTACCTTTTTAAAGGCTATATCTCGAAACCAATGAATCGCATCGAATAAAGTATATAGAGGAATTTGTAGTCCCACCCCTCCTTTATACATCCACAAAAATAAGAAATGTTATAGTTGTATTTTTTTTTTTTTTTTAAATTTTGTTTGAAAAGGTGGATTTTTTTTTCAAAATATTTTTTTTCGATAGTTGGTCAGTTTTTGGCTTATAACATTTTTTCTATAACTCTGGGAACAAAAGTCTATTAGAAGCTTTTGTATCCCATAGAATTTTTGAATAAATAGTCCAATTTTCAGCTCATTTTAAAAAGTGGTTTGGCCCCGCCATTCTTTTGAAAAAGGGTCAAATTTTCAACAAAAAAAAAAACTTTTTAACCATAATAGACTCGGAAAAACGCTAGAAATGGACTTTTCTTATGGGTAAAAAATCTATATACACTGAAAATTTCAGCAAAATCGTTTGAAAATTAATTTTTTTTTTGAAACTTGACTGTCCCATTTTAACCCTGGTTTTCCCTGATTTTAAGCCGGGGGCCCCGGTCTTCATAAGTCAACAAGTAAAGGCATAGTAATAATATTTTGATTTTCCAGTTTTAAACCTAAAGTAATTTGTTTAAAGTTTCTCTGACCAATTCCTATAAATGTCTGGATGTCAAAGTTAATATCCTTTAGGTCATTGTAATTAGTACACAACTGTTTAGCTATATTCTAACATATGTATGATCTTTGTGAACCTGAATCCACTAAACAGCGAACTGTCTTTACCTTGTTACCTCGTATGACTTCTAAAGTTAAAGTTGGGAGTAAATATACACTGTCAGATCTCTGATTAAAGCTAATGCATAGACAATTTACTAAATCTTTATCTTTATCTTTATTGTTGGCTTGATCACAAAAGGCAGCTATGTGTCTACGAGAATTACACTGAAAGCAGGTATATTTCAACTTATCATTTTTACCAAAGCAACTGTTTTCATCAATGACCAACACCAGAACACAGAGGACATAAATTTAATTCTTTAGCCCTTTTTTGTCTTTGCTCAAGTGTAATATATTTATTGCACATGAACATCGAATGACCAGATGTCTGGCAAAATTTGCAAGGTTTTATATTATTAGTCTTTTTATTAATATGATTCACATTGGTTTTATTAGCATGACTAGAAGAAGCAGTGCTATCATTTATCTGAGAAGATTCAGTTTTAAAATTCTGAAGTGTACTGTTTTCTGAGACAGTTTGTTTATTACTACTTTTAAAGCTGGATTTTGGTTTTTCATGCTTTTGTGAAGAAACTTTAGTAAGAGTTCTCACAACTTCTATATAATTGGATAAACAAATCATTAAGAGAAGGATAATTATTACCAACTTTGTGAATCATTTCCTTTTTAAAAACTATTGGTAATTTATTAAAAACTATGTGACTCAAAAGTGAATTTCCAGCAGACCCTTCAATCATAAATTCAATATTATAAGTTTTTAAATCATAAACAAAAGTTCGAGATGTCATTAATGTACGATTTCAATCCAATAAAGTCTGGATCATATCCTTGAAGAGGTTTATTATTTATTAACCTTTTATTAATTTCATCAGTAATATAAGGTACATTTAAAAATTGTACTTACAATATGTCAATAGCTATTGGATAGTTTTGATCTTTTATGAAAAGATGACTTATTAATTTACGAGCATACCCTTTTAAATATGTATGCAGATATGACAACTTTACACTATTTGAATAAGCTTTAGAATCTATAATAGTATTAAATTGTGTCAAAAATGTATGAAATTCAAATTTATCTTTACTTGAACCTTCAAAAGAGTCACATTCTAAGGGTGGAGGCTTAGGTTCATTAATATGTAAATTATTTAAAGTTTGTAAAAACTGATTTGTTGAATTTAGGCTATCATTATTTAGGTTAGGTTTATCAGCTGAGGAAGCCTCAATAAATTCTCTAAAATCATCTAAAGACAATTCCAAAGAAAAATGATACTTCAACTTGAGATTCAACTTCTTTTGTAAAAAAATCAAAATCAACTTTCTTCAACCTTTTCATCTTCTAAAACATTTAATATTTCACTATCATGTACTTTTAATAAGGTCAACTTCTTTCAAAATCTTTTCATACTGAACTTTAAAAAATGAAGAAGTTAATTTACCCTTGAGCTTTAAACTCATTTAATTTATTTATAAACTATAGTAATAGTCTTTTATTATATCCTCTTTTCCTAGAAATGGTGGAAATTTGAGATTTATATTTACTAGGATGTATCAGTATCATCACTACCAGCCATGGTAATTCTAGTCTTAAGTCTATCTTAGACCTATGTTAATTAGGTTAGGCCCATAACTATAATGACAAGTTAGGTTATATTAATTTGAGTTAGGCCTATTTACAGTCTTATAATAATAAAGGACCTAGGTTAGATTATACTAAGTATTCTAATTTAGGCTAAGCTTAAGTTTTAAAAATAAGCTTAGACTATTAATAGTTTAAATCAAATTAGTTTAAGCAAGGCAATGCCAAGCCTTAGTATAAAATTTCAAACTAAGCCTTGGCTAAATACTAGCCTTTAAATTATGTAGCCCATCAGCCTAGGGCCTAGTTTAACCATTAATAGTTTTAAATAGCCAATATTCATTTCTTAATTTTTGTAAGAATTTTATGTTGTTAATTTTAAATATAGTTAAACTTCTTACCTTTAGTTGATATTCTCTTATTAATAAATGCTAAAGTTTAAGACCCTACCTACTTCACCTAACCCTAAGCTCAATTCTCCAGTGCCAGATATCAAACCTTAGGAAAAGCTAATAAGGCCTACTAATAACTGCTTTATTAATTAAATTCTATAGTTTTATTAAGAAATTAATCTTGATATATTATATTATTATTATTGAGAACCAATAATAAATAATTTTAAATAAACTAGATATAATTAGTTAACACATTTTCAAAGTCAAAGTAATCTATTACAAGATCGTACTATTGATGTTTCACTAGAGTCAAGAATAACACTAACTTCAAAATATATTAGTATACAAAATATACTACGAATGCGCGCGCATGCCTATGATGTTAATGTCTTTAATTAAGCAAATAAATAACATTTAAAGTCAGAGAATATTATTGAATTTTTTACTGTTTAATATTTTAAATTTTTTTACAAATATTTTAGTTTAATATTTTCTATTAATAATTATTTAATTTTAGTATTTCAAAAATTATATATATATATATATATATATATATATATATATATATATATATATATATATATATATATATATATATATATATATATATATATATATATATATATATATATATATATATATATATTATTTTTTTTTTACCAGAACACTATTAACTACTATGCTTGAAAATATTCCAAAATACAAGAAGTCTGGTCGATGTGTTCTGCACTCAATAGAAGGAGTTCGGTCACGAACTGGTTCAACAGCCTGGTTGTATATGTGGGAAGAAATGACAAAAGAGTGTCAGGAATCAGTTACACATATCAGTTGTGATGAGCTTCTTATTACTCTTGACAGCTACTTGAGGAAGCATCGATTTTGCCATGAATGTAAAAATAAGGTATGTTTTTTTTTTTTTTTTTTTTTTTTTTTTAATATTGATAATTATCAAGATTTGAAAGAATTGAGTAACCTAGTTTGCCTTTAAAGAAAAGAAACAAGAAAACGCAGCATTTTTATTTATTTTATTTTTTTTTTTCTTAAATTTTAAATATAGTGAATAAAAAAAAAAATTAAATTAAATACATACCTTTGATACTTTTCTGCCCCCTCTTTGAAAAGGGCTCTGTCCATGAGGGATGGTAAAAAAAAAAAAAAAATAATTATAATATTATATATATATATATATATATATATATATATATATATATATATATATATATATATATATATATATATATATATATATATATATATATATATATATATATATATATATATATATATATATCAATCAATCATCAAAACTCAATTCCTCCATCTATCTACTCGACACAATCTTCCCACAACTATGATATCTTCTTTGAAAACACTCAACTCAAACCTTCATCTCTCCTTAATATTCTTCTTGTTTCTTTTTCTCATGATCTTTCTTGGAAAGATCACATTACCTCTCTTTCTAAACAAGTTTCTAAGAGGTTAGGTGTTCTGAGGTGCCTTCAGTATTTCTTCACTCCACCCCAGTTGCTTGCTCTGTGTAAGGATGCTGTTCGCCCCTGTATGGAGTATACTTCACACATCTGGGGTGGTTCCACTCATACAGCTCTCCTTGAAAAGGTGGAGTCTAGGGCTTTTCGTCTTATCAATTCTCCTTCTCTCACTAATTCTCTCCAGTCTCTTTCTGCCCGTTAAATTGTTGCGTCACTCTCTTTATACTATCGCGATTACAATGGACGTTGCTGCTCAGAACTCCTTAATTACATTCCTCCTACATTGAAAAGGGCTCGTGCAACTCATCTTTCTACACAGTCTCATCCTTTCTCTATCCAACTCTCTGACCCCAAATTTAAATGCTATGCTCAATCTTACATGTACTCTACTGGTAAAGTCTGGAACACACTCCCTTCATCTATTTTCCCAATACAATTTCAAACGACGTGTATCAGGTCATGTCGGCCTTTAATTTGACCAGGTTTCCGATTTTCCTCCTAACTGTGGTGTAAATATTAGTATGCCTCTGGCCTTTGCCCACCAGAGGTGAAATATATATATATATATATATATATATATATATATATATATATATATATATATATATATATATATATATATATATATATATATATATATATATATATATATATATATATATATATATATACTTTGATTCAGAGGTAGAGTACTCGTTTAGCAAGCAAAAGAACCAGGCTCGAGACCAGACTGGTTGGGGCAGAAAAATGTGATCTATCCTCTCTTTACACTTAGCTACTCAGCCGTAAATGTGCACTTTAGTTACTTACTTTGTTACTAATGGTGTCTGTCATAGACCTGAAAAAAAAAAACATTGGTTCTTTATTTAAGTGTTCCACTGACAGGAAGTGCAGCCTTATAAGGCATTAGTCTTATTGCATTAAACTTGAGCTTAAATGACAACTTAAAAAAAAAATAAATAAATAAATAAATATGATTCCATAGTTTTGGCTTCTTTCTTAATTTTTTAATGCTTTGAACCAACAAAAGGACAAAGGATAAAAAATATGGAGATTAACAATAAACAAAGCACAATATCAGGAATTAAAAAAATATATATAAAATCAAAAAAAAAAAAAAAAAATTTTTTTTTTTCAGAACTATAAAAAATTATTAATGCCAACACACGTGTAGTGGATATATATATATATATATATATATATATATATATATATATATATATATATATATATATATATATATATATATATATATATATATATATATATATATATATATATATATATATATATATATATATATATATATACATTCCATGTGAAATCACCAAGAGTTTGGGGAAGAAAAAAAACCCTTGACCTCTTTGGTTTTCCTAAAAGTTGCCATACTTTTAGATGTTGAGAAAATGAGAATGGTCTTTATCCCAAGTTCATAGCTCAAACGGTTCCGGAGATACAGGTCAAGGAACTTTGACAAAAAGTTCATTTCAGCTTCTGCACCACTGATAACGATGATAAACACATCATTTTAAAGCTCTTGAGTACATCTAAAACTTTTATTTAGTAAATTTTATGTTAGAGAGAGTAAAAAAAAAATATTTGACTCTGACTTTGACCTTTGATACCGAAAAAAGATATCTCCCAATTTTGATCAAATTTGTGTCATAAGTTGGTCATCCTATTGGCACAAAGTATGCCAAATTTTAGAGTGGACGATAGTTCATAATCAAAGCAGCTGCAAATTTACTTTGATATGGTCTTTGCCAAAATTCATGTTTTGTCTCAAAATTCACATTATATATATATATATATATATATATATATATATATATATATATATATATATATATATATATATATATATATATATATATATATATATATATATATATATATATATATATATATATATATATATATATATATTTACATTAGTTAACCTATTGTTTATTAAAATTTAATAATTTTAAATAAAATACAGCTTATAACATGGATTCTCCAGCAAAATTGTGATTGAGAAACATCTGTTGTGACCCTTTCAAGATACATAAAACTAATGTTAAAAAAAGGTCTCAGGAGAATTATCATGGAATTTGCCTAAAAATTCCCTAAAACAGGAATCATTTGTGGTCAAAGAATTTTTATATTACGTGTTAAAAGAGAAAAATAAATGCATCACATAGTAGTTCATCAGATAATGCATGTGTCTTCTGAGACCCATTCACTTTCAAATCTAGAGGAAGAGATCTGAAAAAAAAAACAGATTTTGACAATCCTGCCAAAGAGCTGGAGTATTAAGAGAATTGAAGAAGAATTTCATGTTACAAACTATATGGCAAAACAAGCTAAAAAACTTGTGTTAACAGCAAGGGATTTTGTCAGTGCCAAATAAAAAACAGATTTCTAAAAAACATAGAAGGGAAAGTTATTAATTTTTATAAAAGTGAAGAAGTTATCGGAATTATGCCAGGGAAAAAAAGACTATAAGACGATTAGAAGAGAAGACCTAGTGACTCACCTAGGCAGAAACTTGAGAGGGGGAGGGCTATAGAGGTAGATAGGACTGCAGATAGATGGAATGTTATACAGAATAGGAATGTCATAATTAGGATCTCTAGGGAAACTAGGACTGTGATCTGCAGTGACAGGTTTGGCTGTCTTTCTGGTGGGGAGGGACCCGAGATGATTAGTTGTGATGTCGGGTTACCTAAGGTGAAGGCTGAGTTATTACTGATTGGGGACTCTTAAGATACAATAGTTAGACAGGACATTTAGTAACATGGATAAAAGGAAATGAATGATAGTATGTTATCCAGGTGCAAGAGTAAATGATATTGTGGAAAGAATAGATAGGGAGATTATAGATACGAATGTGGATTCTAGTGTGATTGTGCATGTTGGAACAAATGATATAGGTTATAGAAAGTTAGAGGAACTGATGGGCAAGCTATAAGAATTTGATTGAGAGAGTGAAAGCAAGTGGGAGGAAATGCATAGTCTCAACATATTACCTAGGTTGGGTGCAGGACTAGAATGGGAAAGTAGGGCCTTCGGTGCAAATAAAAGGGTCAGGGATTTATGTTTTTCAGAAAATATTAGATTTTTGAATCACTAGGAAGAGTTGTAGGACAAAAACCAATTTGCAAGAGATGGAGTTCACCTTAGTCGAAGGGGTATGCAGCTTCTAAGTTACAGACTGGATAGGTGTCTGTCAGCAAATTAGGTAAGGATAGGGTGAAGGGTGTAATTTTGGCACTGCTAGTTGTGGATGTGGTGTTTATAATACTGGTGATGGTGGTATGAATAAAAATAAAATTGCTTTACATTATGAGCCCATTAATAAGAATGTAGACAATATTAGAAATCGAGATGGAAAGGATACATATAAGGACAAGTTAAATATGAAATGTTTCTACACAAATGCTCATAGCCTTAAAAGCAAAATAGATTAGTTGACTAGTTGCATCATAGATTAAAATATTGACATTGTTTTCATTACTAAAGCATGGGTCTATGAGGCATTTTATGGAGACTCCCTACAGGAATATGAAATAGATGGATACTCGTTTTATCTATACCAACGTAGAGGAAGAAGTGATGGAGGTATAGTGCTTTGTTAAAAGCAATATTGAATCATTGTTAATATCTGACACAACAAATCATGATGTGGAATCTGTGTGGGTAGATATTCTTATGTATAATAAATCATACAGGATAAATGCATTTTATAGGGCTCCTGATCTGAATCAAGTATTAGATGAAGAAATGGTGAGGGAAATGAAGGTAGCATGTCAAAATACTGTGAAAGGGATAGTCATAATGGAAGATTTTAATTTTCCTGACATTGAGTGGAATACTTTGAGTAGTATAGTTGATAGAAGTTCAGTATTTATAAATTGTATTCTGTACAACTTTTTGAGTCAGGTGGTCCAAGAACCTGCAAGGCATGCATCATTGTTAGATTTAATATTAACAAATGACGAAAATATGGTGAATGATGTCAGAGTAGAGAAGACTTTAGTGACCATTATATAATTAGATTGAAAGGATACATATAAGGACAAGTTAAATATGAAATGTTTCTACACAAATGCTCAGAGCCTTCGAAACAAAATAGATGAGTTGACTAGTTATATCATAGTTAGCAAAAAGCAATATATATGTTACTGATATCATGTATTCAAATTTGATGCGGATACCAGTATCTTATCTAAAATACTTTTAAGGAAGTATAAAATTTTAAAATTGTAAGGACAAAAGAAATTTTTAATTTAGTATGAGATACCTACCTAGAATTCTGGTATAATATGGTTTCTGTAATTACTGTTATCATAAAAAAAGCACAAGCTTGTAAGAGAGTGTGGGGTTTTGTCATTTTTGAATGCATTACCAAGGAATGATTTCCTAACATATCATTTGAACAATGTCAAATACTTTTATGAAGAAAGGTAAAATGATAGTTTAATGTTTGAGCCCTAATAAAAACAAATTATATTGTAGAAGAACTTTCCCTGCATTTTCATGATTGTCTTTTAAACATACACTTACTATACCAAAGCATCTAAGCAAACATTCGTTTGTTAGCCATGAACAACTACAAAAGATATGACAAATTGACTCAATTTGAGATATTCAACATGAGAGAGAGTGTCATTCTGATCATTTTTTTTTTTGTTTTAGTTTTTTTTCATTAGAATACAGAATCTTATATTTTGCTTATTTTATTTGTATTCATCACCCCTTGACTCCAAGAGAATACTTATTTTATCAGTTATAGTAAAATCAGTTGCTTTTTTTTTCTTAATATTCAGATGGCTTTAAAACATATCTCCAATGACTTCCTATTCAACTATAATTTCTTTACTCAGCTTGAAATTGATTAATTAAGCAATATTGTCATCTCATTTGCCATTATTAAAATAATTTTAAGTGTTTTTTTTCATTTTTGGTAGTATTTTGAAATATAATATCAGCTTTAGAACACGATTTGTATAAGACATATGTTATCATTTCATCTTGTGACTTATATTTGTATTATTATTTAACTTTAGTTGAAGTTTTTCATATAGCTTTCGTTTTTGTTATTTTGTAATTTATAAAAAATACTCTATTGCGTTAAAGAGAAGAAAAAATGTTTTGAGATCACTCATAAAAGGTATTGGCATCTTCACATTCGCACCTATTTAGTATGGATACATATCTTTGGAACAGTAGGAACCCTGATACGATATTTGAATAGTCCAATTGCACTTACCATTTGCACTTCAGAATATTGAAGTTATGCGGGTGTATATATATATATATATATATATATATATATATATATATATATATATATATATATATATATATATATATATATATATATATATATATATATATATATATATATATATATATATATATATTCCACAAAGTAATAATGCAATTCTTTTTTATGAATTTTTTTCATTTTTTAAAAACTCATTTACTTATTTCTGTTTTTATTGAAAAAGGTTCACAAAGCCTTCAATATATTAGTTGGAAATAGCAATACAGACCCCAATAAGGAAAAAGGATATGTCGCTTCTTTATATAATGGAATATCAAAATGCAGCAAAACTCATATACAAGTTAAATGTGAAACAGAGTTTATTTTACATCTGGTTGCAAGGGCAGAACCAGAGCTACAAGGAAGGTATATATATATATATATATATATATATATATATATATATATATATATATATATATATATATATATATATATATATATATATATATATATATATATATATATATATATATATATATATATATATATATATATCATATATATATCATATCAGTTTTCTTCTTACATGTATCAATTTTTTTATTACATGGCAATTGCAGTTTTTCATTGTAATTGAAAATCTGCAATCTCAATTACATCTTATAAATCATCAAAGTTATCTTTTTGTTCAGCCTTTCTTTTGGGTTGGTTGGTTACCAGTCATTAAGGAAAATTCTTGTTTAATTACTTTATCTTAATTATTTTTATCATTAATATTAGATACAGTTGGAGGTGAAACTATAGAATGTGGAATAGGAAATTCTCGGGGATAAAGATTACATACAGAATGGTACACTTTTTCCCCATTACTTTGCTTTACTTTCACCACCCAAATGATATTTTATTTTTGTGAAAGTATGCTATGTTTTTACAAAAATTGACTAAGTTATTGAAAGGAAAATACTATTTATTAATATTTAATTTAGTGAAATGAACATTGAGCAGCAAATATAAGCCTAAGAGTATCTTTATATAGCAATTCGACTATAAAAGGTTAGTTTAACATAGAAGCTATACCTCAATAGGCTATATTCAAATTGGTATAATTAATTGAAAAAAAGTTCATAGTCTGGGATAATGCTAACCCGACAGTAGGTTTTATTAATTAGTTTACAGTAACTCAATATAGATAGTAAGTTATTCATATTTTTAATATAGGTTTCAATAGAGTACAAAATAATATAGTCAAAGTCACGAGATAAATTTAAGTTGTAGAGCTCTGATTCAATAGTAATTGTTTCGAAATATATTATTATTGTTGATAAAATAGTATTAATTAAAAGAAATAAAATTTATGGTACTTCAGTTTCTTACTGTAAAACTTCAAAACAAACCATTATTATTAATTACTTAAATTTAAATATATAAAATTATACTGCAATATCTAGCCATATCTGTCTAAACATCAAATTCTGTAAATAGGTATCCTCTTGATAGGGTTACCAATCTGGGAAAAGAGATTTTTAGTTTTATTGATGATTGAAGGCAATGGGTTTCAAAACAGTAACTTGGAGATGCTTGAGCTTACAAAAAGTCTATCTTCAATTTATTTTTATTAATAAATATTAAAAATATTATTAATAGACATTACTTAAATTTAAATTGTATGCAATAAATACTGACAAATTTTATTCACATGCATGCAGGTTGTCGTATGTGTAATGTCATAGAAATTGCAAAAATTTATAGTTTTACCTTTAAATATATAAATTTTAGTTTGTTTTAACAAAATATTTTAATAATTTAACAGAATTAAGATTTATTATTTTAAGGCAATTTAATATTCCAATTTTACTAGTATATAAATTTAAAACTTTCTATTTGTAGGCGTGAAAGGCATGCAAAAACTTTAGAAATTGCTCAAGAAGAAGTTTTGACCTGTGTGGGATTATTTCTTTACGAAAGATTGCAGAAAATCAATACGAGGATGAAAGAAGAAGAACAGGCTTATGACATCTTATTTCATGTTGGACTTGATACATTTAAAAGAAACTTTGAGGTATGTGTATATCAGGGTTTCAAATTTTGTTTTTTCTTTATCCATCCAAGTGTTTTATTTTGTTTCTTTTTAGTTTCTTGAAATCTATAAGGATTTCAATTACAAGTTATTTACCCAAACTGCTTTTTATACAGCATCTTTTACTTTTAGACATCAATTTATAAATAAGAGTTAAATTTTAAAACTACTCAGTTTTATTGGCCAAAGTATATTAAATAGGTATGGTTTAAACTAGGGATGGGCCTGATATCCGGTTACGATCAGTCCGGCCTTTTTTTCCAGTATCCAGCCAGATATCAGAACTATCCAGTTGGATATCTGGTAAAAATAAAATTCTTAATTGTAAGGAAAAAAAAATTTCAAATTATTAAATTATCCAATATAATGTATTTAAATTTACTTTTTTTTTTTTTTTTTTTTTTTAATGTAACTTTTTTTTTTTTTTTTTTTTTTTTTTTTTTTTTTTTTTTTTTTTTTTTTTTTATTTTTATTAATTTTATTTACATTACAAACAATGAATAAAGATTTTTTTTTTTTTTTACAAAAAAAAAAAAAAAATATATATATATATATATATATATATATATATATATATATATATATATATATATATATATATATATATATATATATATATATATATATATATATATATATATATATATATATATATATATCAGTGATCGTACGGGGTTGAAAATTATTCGGGATCGGGATTACGATTTTTTCAGGGATCAGGATCGTGATTTTGCATTTTTATTAATGTATTGGCTTCGGCTGTCCACGGTCAGTTATATTTACAATATAATATTTATATATATTATATTATATTTATATATATTTACAAGAGTGGCAAACCCAAATCCACACGCTGGGAAGCGCCTGATAGCGGTGAAGCTGCAGGTTTTTTTTTTTTTTTTAATCATCTAGTGAAAATTAAACATGTGACATTACTTCATTATAATTACTAACCCCCAAGCATAATTTGTTCTGTGCAATTTAGTATACAAAAGCGGCTTTACTTAAATTTTAAAGATGAACTTATATCGTTAACGTTGATAACATTCTTTTTAATAAGATTCCTTTTAGTTTATTAATATTAACATTCCTTATTTCCTTTTAGTTAGTCTCCTTGATCGCGCAGTGGCTGTCTTCGCTGCCGCTTGACTGTGATAATATGTAGAGTTCAGCAGCCAATTGATATTCATGTCCTGTGTTTAATTGTTTGTTTTTGAACTCTTTGTGTTCCTTGAAGACTGACAAAGTGCTTTTGTTCACTGAGCGAACGTGAGCCTGATTAGGAAAATTCTTCTTTTTCATCTTCCAATAATTGATGTTCTAAAACTTTTTGTTCCTGCAGCTTTTTGCATTATTCAAATTTCTTTTTATGATTCGACTGCAAATGAACACTCATTCCTTCTGTCTAATCACTAAACTTAATATTTGCGGTTGATGTACCTCTGTATGGCTTCAGTTGACAAACTGCAATGACCTTCACCATGCTATGCAGCTTAAAGTACCGCCAAAAGTCACTTCTCAGCATTATAGGAACGTTATATATATATATATATATATATATATATATATATATATATATATATATATATATATATATATATATATATATATATATATATATATTTATTTATTTATTTATTTATTTATTTATTTATTTATTTATTTATTTATTTATTTATTTATTTATTTATTTATTTATTTATTTATATATATATATATATATATATATATATATATATATATATATATATATATATATATATATATATATATATATATATATATATATATATATATATATATATATATATATATATATATATATATATATATATATACCTATTACACAAGGACAGAAAGCTAATATAAGAAGACAAATATTTTACCATTTGAAATTTGAATAAAATACAATAAAGTATATCCTAAACTTACATTAAATTCTCCTACTGACCAAAAAAAAAATAATAATAATAATAAGGATTTCAAAACAGTAGAAATGCAGAACAGAACCACCAAACATTACAACTTAGAAACTTGTAAACTGACACAGATTTTTCGTTTTGTCCGAGCCTTCGCCGAAACGCTGACATCATTTCTCGTCCACTGGTGTCAGATCTAGAAGATGAAAAGAGGGTTTGCTATATCACGCGTGTGCTGGTGCTTGGCAATTATGATACCCTGACAATAAAATCGGAAATGTTGGGTGCTGGTTGCACATACCATTGAAATTTATGAATATTTTTGAAATATTTTAGCCAAATTGCAAAATTCGTAAGCCATAAAAGAATCGAGATATCGGGATCAGAATACCGGGATTTTTTTGGATAAATTAACTGCTTTTGGAGGGGTGTCTTTCAAACTGAAAGGAATAGAGTGGGGTCATCAGCATATGAGTGGATGGGTGATGGAGTAATAGAAAGAAAGCCATTAATGAAAAGTAGAAAAAGAGTTTGGGATATATATATATATATATATATATATATATATATATATATATATATATATATATATATATATATATATATATATATATATATATATATATATATATATATATATATATATATATATATATATATATATACGCACGCACGCACGCACGCGAGCGCGCGCAGCTACCCAAAAAACAACATTTCCAAAACCTGTTGAACATACAATAGCTAAATATAAGGGCGGGGCTGGGGTGTCTTGGTATTTGGTAGTCCAAACCCAACTATCCTCTGTCACCAACATGACTTGGTCATGTGCACACCGTACTTTTATTGTCGAAGTGTTTTTCATAAACAGCTGTTCCATGATCGACTCAGTGAGGGCCTTTTGAAGATATTTCTGGTTTTCCAAGGAACTAAAACTTTCTAGATTGGAAAATCCTCTTCCAGTGGGTTGAGAATTTCAAGGCAACAGAGCATGCTCATCTTCAATAAGAAAATCGCCTATTTGATCTAGGAGCGCCTGAAAATATTGAATTATTGAGGCGATCTGTTGTGCAGTCTCCAAGACGTTTTTCATGAAACCATGCCCATGCATTAACTATAGTGATTTAAAATGATGATTGCGCAAAAACGCAATGCGACAGACTGGTTTGGCTGTAGGAGTTATGAGAGAATATTCTGCAACATGTTCAGAAAAATGCTTTATAACTACTCTTGTGCAAAGACGAAAGTGATTTTCACTTGAGTGGCTGTGAAAGCATGTAAACCAAAGTTTCGCTACTGGCTTGATGACAACCCTCGCATGCTACACTAAAAATTGTTACATTCTGAACGAGTGACTGTGTAGAGCGTCGTTGCCGATGCTGGTATCATGGGTCCTTATTTCTTAGAAGAGGGTGATGTTTCTGTTATTGTACTCTCCATCTATTACATCTATATGCTCGAAAACCTTTTAAGGCCGCAACTAAAACATCCTGAGCTTGAAGAACACAATGTGTTGTTTCAACAAGATGGAGCTACAGCACATTCAATTTAAGCGATATTAAATTTGTCTGAAAAATTAATTAAACCTTACATTGGGGTAGGGGATTCAGAATCTTGAGTCCCCATTCCTCCACAACTTACGTGTAAAAAAGGATAAGCCTTTGAACTGAACCCCAGGAGAGAGTCGAACTAAATTGTTTGTCACAAGTGACATAGCGGAAGTTTTAACGTTGAATTGTGTCATGAATTATTGTCTCAGTTGGACGTAGGAAAAATTTTTAACCTCGAAACTGGGATTTTGTTATCAGAATTCGGGGGGACAAAATTGAAGCGCAGGGTAGCGCCGGATTCCCTGAATTGAAAGGTGCAATTTCCGGATCTATTAGACATTTATTACAAAATTTATGAAGGAAAGGAAAATAACTTTTTAGGAAAATACTAGTCACAAAAAAAAAAAAAAAAAATTTTTTAATAAAAAAAACTATACATAAAACCATAGTTTATTAGCATAGAAACGTCATAATTCACGTAGAAAATAAGTTTTTATATTAGGTATTTTATGAAAGGGGTAGAATTTTGTGGTCTCAACATTATTTTTGAAAAAATCTCCCCACCTACTAGCTCCAGCTCCAAGATTTTAACAGTTTGGTAATTCGGATAAAATACTCCTTAGCGAGGAACAAAAATCATTTATGAGCATTTAAGATTACTAACGAAACTTGTCATAGAAAAATGGAACATAATGGAAGAGTGATTGTGACATGAATTACTGTCTCTGTTGGACGTAGGGAAAACTTTCATCCAGAAATCTGGTACCTTAATTTTGTGGTTACAGGGGTGTTCGGCCCCAAAATACCCATTTTTAAACAGGGACGCTGACACGGAACGAGAGAACTCCCTTAAAGTTTCGGCTCTTTCCAAAACCTGTGACAACTAGTGTTGCGTACAAAGTGGGGTAAATAGTAACCATTTTCGAAATCAGAGGGCTCAGTTTACCCCTGTACCCCGAACGTAAACTAAATGCAACCACTTTTGTCATCGAAACTAAACTTCTAAACACTTTGAGTTAGAGAAGAAATAAAACCAGCTCCGAAAAGTGCTCTCCCTTTCGAGTCTTTCTGTTACCCTTGGGGATTTCCAGGGACACTTTTTTTAAAAGTACAGTATCGCGACCGATTGTTATTGAACAGAGTCGATCACTTTACATGTCGACAATTTGGTTCAAGCTTCATAGTAGTTGGTATTCTGTAGCAAACAATATTTTTAAAACTTGACATAGGCTTAAAAATATTTTAAAAAAATAAATAAAATAATGAAAGTGCTTAATCTATCATTATTGATAGGCCAATCACTTTTTTTCAATCTGAGCTAAAATTTTACACGAATATCGAGTTCCAGCCAAGCTGTATAAAAAATTTTATTTGTATTTCAATATATATCTTCCTTGTCTCGTAGCAAGGGGCTGGAAAACCCTTTTCTATTTTATTTTTCTTTTTACTCTCCGTGAATTGTGCCATGAGTTAAAACCTTATATGCCATTAGCATTAATGTGAGAAGCCTTGATATATATATATATATATATATATATATATATATATATATATATATATATATATATATATATATATATATATATATATATATATATATATATATATATATATATATATATATACTATGATAAAATTATAAAATTATAAAATTTGCACTGCGGTTTATATTCAGGATAGAACCTGGTCCATGTTGACGCTACGCCCAAGTTGTGGTCGGTGAAATATTGAAGGGACTTTTCACTAGGCGATATGTCAGTAGAAGTTCTGGATTATTTCATTTTGAACCATCAGTGGAGTAGTGGTCAACACAACGGACTTCCATCTTTTGGACCCGGGTTCGATTCCTCGAAATTATAACATCATTAGCAGTTATGAAAATTATATATATATATATATATATATATATATATATATATATATATATATATATATATATATATATATATATATATATATATATATATATATATATATATATATATATATATATATATATATATATATATATATATATATATATATATATATATATATATAAACTTCCTAACACAATTATTAAATTGAATTGTGTTAGGAAGTTTTACTTTTTGTTGTTTCATGAGAATAATTATTGTGGTATGAATATTTTATAAAGCATTCAACATTTTTGTTGTTGCTTATGAATTCCTCTTTGTTTTAGGTTGCCGTTGAAGAAAAGCAAGGGTTTTCGAAGTTTGAGAAATTGTGTGAAGAACTACAAAAAGAAGAATTATTAGAAAAGGCCAAAAGAGAGAAGAGAAAAAGAAAGAAGAATAAAAAAAAAAGTGATGATGATGAGTCAAAAGAGAATGATTTTGTTTATGTAAGTTTTCAAAATTTTAATTCGTTTATGAACATATTTTTATTTTGTTTTAAGATTTTTTATCAACTCTCTTGAATTGCTGGGTTTTATTATTATTATTATTATTATTATTATTTTATTTTTATTATTATTATTATTATTATTATTATTATTATTATTATTATATGGAATATCTTTTTTAATGGAAGCTGTTAATCTCTTTAGCAGCTTGATATTATAAAGTTTCATTTATCACTATTACCTAGTCATTGTTTTAGATTCATATTTATTTTTATACGAATTTTCTAAAATAAACTAATTATTATTATGCAACAAGAACAATTTTGACTTCTCTGATATTTAATTATTTATATATATATATATGGAAACATTATTTTAAACTTTTGTAGCTCTTTAAAGGAATATCATAAATAATTGAGTAAAATGATCAAGAAAAATATATATATATATATATATATATATATATATATATATATATATATATATATATATATATATATATATATATATATATATATATATATATATATATATATATATATATATATATATATATATATATAAGGGATGGAGCGATTCCAAAATTTTAACCGATTCTGATACCAATGACAATAATTTTAAATCACCCGATACCGATACCAATTTTTTATTGAACTCATGAAGGTTGAAACAAGATTGAAAATATTCAAAGACCATAAAATATAGATTTTCTGCTATCTGGAATACACCTAGTTATTTTGTAGTTGCATTGCTAAACAAAACTATGATAGGTGATATAGGATTGGTGCCACCAAGACTTTGCAGCCGACTTGCCCTTTTTTTTATTAATTTCTGGAACATTCTCGGTGTTTAATACTATTTACATTTTGTTGAACACCACCTCTCTTCTTTTAGACCTAACCTCTTACTCTAGACAGAAACTCATGTGCTTGAGCGTTCTGATAGCAAATCATTTTTAGTTTCATCTTGCTGTCTGTATCTTCAATTTTCAGCTAAAGGAGGTTGTTATTCATATGTGCTCTACGATTTTGTTTACTCCTGTGTCTCTAATGTGGAGTCTTCTGAATTTTCCACCTTGTAGGCTAAAACTTTCTTGTCATTCTACGTCTCATCATATTAGGTGATTTCAATGTTCACAGCAGCCAATGACTTTCTTCTAGTTTTCATAATACAGCCGGTGAACGTGACTTTCAATTTTCCATCCAAAATGACCTTGAGTAGTGGGTGCGCTCCCTACTCGTATCCCTGATCGTCTTGGAGAAAACCCAAATAATAGATCTTTTTTAAACTTCTAATCCTTCTCCTAATACTGTCAAACTATTTTCCTCTGGGTCCTTCCGATCGTTTTCTTATCTCTGTATCCTCTTCTATCTTTTCAAGTCTTCCGCAAGAAAGTCTCTCGTATTTCGAGGAAACGTTTGTGACATTTCTATAACCAAGCTGGTCGGACTTTCGGTCGTACTTCTTTGATTTCTTGTGGGATGATTATCGCTTCCATGAGAGTGGTCCCTATGCTTGTGCAGAGTGCGTTACCAAGGTGATTCACTCTGGCATGGCATTCTACTAAACCTTACAAACCTTGTTTTAACACTGCTCATTCTTGTGCTATTTGCCGCAGGAATGCTGCCTTCGATAATAACCGTTGTTTTCAAACTTTAGAAAATCGTGCAATTTATATTTCATCACGAAATCGTGCAAAATCTGTTCTTGCTCAAAAATTCAGTTCTCAATACGAAATGCAATAATTTTTGTCTCTTCCTCTCTTTCAGTCAGCATGCAAAAAATGTCAACTCTAACTTTGTTTCTTCCTCTTCCCCTCCACAAGTATTTTCGTTCAGCACAATTGCCGTTTTACTTTCTTCAAAAACTGAACTTATTTTTGCTCAGGCTTTTGCTGCTAATTCAACTTAATCCCATTTTATCAACCCCCGTTCTTTCTAAAGTTTCTTGTTAAGAGTTGGAAAGATCTCAGATCTTCTAATCTTTGATCACCAGTATGGATTTCGTAAAAAAAGTTCTACTGGTAATTGTCTTTCCCTTCTATCTGACTCTTGGTCCTCCTTCTCTTCGGCATTTCAGTAAACCTCTTGGTTGTCGCGCTAGATATATCGAAACCCTCTCATAGAGTGTTGCACAAATCTTTGATTTTTAAACTTCCCTCTTCCGGAATTTATCTTCTCTGATTTCTTTCTTGTCGTTCCATATCAG
>SEYY01009254.1:27500-34974 GCA_009176605.1 Armadillidium nasatum
GTAAAGTCTGGAACACTCTGCTTTCATCTATTTTCACAACTTCCTATGACTTACACACCTTCAAATGTCGTGGATCATGTCACGTCAGCTTTTAATTTGACCAGGTTTCCGTGTTTCCCTCTAACTGGTGGAGATTTTGGTAGGCCAAAATATATATATATATATATATATATATATATATATATATATATATATATATATATATATATATATATATATATATATATATATATATATATATATATATATATATATATATATATATATATTAAATGAGTAGGAATTCTTGTTAAGTTTGTAGCCCGAACTATTGATATGTCGATGTTTCAAAATTGCTATCGATTAAAAATAATTATCTCCGTTAATAAGGAATTTTCTTTTATAATGTGAATTTCATAGTTAAGTTTTCCTACGCAAACATAGAATGTTAAAAATATAAGTGCAATTTGCAGTATAGACCAATCATTATTTGGGAAAAGAAAGAATAATGAGCTCAGATTTGTAGAGGGTCAATGGGCGTTTGGAGGTATTGAAAGAAATTCGAAGGATTGTTTTTTTTATTCCGATTGAAATCGCGATAGCGCTACCCTTACCAAACTTATTAAAGAGAACATCGAAGTTTTAACAACAATAATTTCAGACTTGTGGAGAGAGTTAGTGATGACATCCGCATCTGCGGAGTATCTTCATCAAAATTAATATCCTCATCGTGCACTTTAGAAAATTCTAGATCCGCATCCGCACTTGAAATAGTTTTGCCAAAATTCGACACCCACATCCGCAAATTCTCTCTCTCTCTCTCTCTCTCTCTCTCTCTCTCTCTCTCTCTCTCTCTCTCTCTCTCTCTCTCTCTCTCTCTCTCTCTCTCTCTCTCTCTCTCTCTCTCTCTCTCTCTCTCTCTCTCTCTCTCTCTCTCTCTCTCTCTCTCTCTCTCTCTCTCTCTCTCTCTCTCTCTCTCTCTCTCTCTCTCTCTCTCTCTCTCTCTCTCTCTCTCTCTCTCTCTCTCTCTCTCTCTCTCTCTCTCTCTCTCTCTCTCTCTCTCTCTCTCTCTCTCTCTCTCTCTCTCTCTCTCTCTCTCTCTCTCTCTCTCTCTCTCTCTCTCTCTCTCTCTCTCTCTCTCTCTCTCTCTCTCTCTCTCTCTCCTCTCTCTCTCTCTCTCTCTCTCTCTCTCTCTCTCTCCTCTCTCTCTCTCTCTCTCTCTCTCTCTCTCTCTCTCTCTCTCTCTCTCTCTCTCTCTCTCTCTCTCTCTCTCTCTCTCTCTCTCTCTCTCTCTCTCTCTCTCTCTCTCTCTCTCTCTCTCTCTCTCTCTCTCTCTCTCTCTCTCTCTCTCTCTCTCTCTCTCTCTCTATATATATATATATATATATATATATATATATATATATATATATATATATATATATATATATATATATATATATATATACCTTTTTTTTTTTTTTTTTTTACCTTCTGACCACCCCTTGTTGAGGCGGCCACACTTCGCTAATGAAGCCTCCCGCCGCAGTCGGTCTCGTCCAGAGATCTTTCAAAGAAGTGATGCCCCAGAAGATTTTGGGGCGACAGTTGGAGGGACAGTGTAAAAGAAAGTGATTTACGGTCTCCGGGGCCCTTTTGCATCTGGTACAAGTGGAAGATGTTGCCTGGTTTAAATTGAAATTGTGTTTGTAATGTTGTAAGTTTGGGTGGTGCCCGCATCTCAATCTTGCTAGTGAGATTTGTAAGTGTCTTGGGAGGTTGTTGGAATCGGGGTTTATTTCGGGAGGGGGTTCGTTAAGGATGCTGTTTGGAGGTCTGTTGATCATATATGAATGAGTTAGTTGAGTGTGTATATGATTTTTTGGTTGTTGTGGTATTGGGGGGAGGAGGGGGAATGTGATTTAGGATCCGTTTGTAAAAGGCTCCGGTGGACGATGGAGGTTGTTTTAGTCTTTGATTGGTAGGTTGGAGGAGAGTTTTATGACATGGGTGTGTGGGTAGACTGGGTTTTTGCGTAGAATTGGGTGCCTATCATTTCGAGGTGGTTCCTTATAGGTAGTATCTTGGTTTCGTTATGAAGGTGTTGTTGAGGGGTTGTGGGTGTGCAGCCGGTAATGGTGCGAAGGGCTTTATTTTGTGTTATTTGGAGTGTCGTTAAGTTTTTGTCGGAGAGCAGAGGGTGCCAGATGGGGGAGGCATAGTTGATGGTGGGGCGTATAAATTGTTTGTAGATTGCAATTGAGGTTTGTATGTTGTTGTGTATGTCAGTGTTGGCCACTGTTTTGAGGATGTTGAGTTTTCTGGTTGCGGCTGTGGTGGTATTTTGAATGTGTTTGGAGAAAGTGAGGTGAGTGTCAAATGTTAGGCCGAGAATCTTTGGGGATTTGTTGAAGGGGTATGGGGGTGTTGTTTAGTAGGACTTGTGGGTAGGTGTTGGATATGTGTTTGTCTGTTGTTATGAGGGTTATGGAGGATTTGTTTGGTGATGCCGTCATCCTGTTTTCTACTAGCCAAGTTTGGAGTTGTGTTAGGTAATCTTGTGTGAGTGTTGTTGCGGTGGTATCGAGATTTTAGTGAGGTGGTGGCAATAGTTATGTCGTCGGCGTATGAATGTAATGTGGTTGTGTGTTGTTTGGGGTTGAGGGAGGTCTGCTGTGTATAGGTTGAATAGAGTGGGGGAGAGTATGGCTCCTTGGGGAACTCCGTTCCTTATGTTGATGGTACGTGATTTATGGCCGTTTTGTTGTATTTGGGCGGTTCTGCCTGATAGGAAGTTGGATAGCCATTTCTTAGTATTTGTTGTGATGTTGGATTGGAGGATTTTATGGATAAGATTATGTCTCGGGATATATATATATATATATATATATATATATATATATATATATATATATATATATATATATATATATATATATATATATATATATATATATATATATATATATATATATATATATATATATATATACTTTTCAGCTACCATTGCGTTCCTTGCGCGAAGATATTGTCTCGTCAAAAAGAAATGGAAGGGAAGAATGGCGAGTCGTTGGGGAAACTTGTTCAATAAGAAAGGGATCTATTGATTTAGATATGAGTAATTGTAGTGAAAGTAAAAAGTCAAATTCCCAAGTTTACTTTCATCATTCTGAACATTCCTCCCCACAACGATTTCAATGTTCAACTTCTATAGATTCACTAGCTTCGAGGTGTTCTCAGGTGCCTCATATATATATATATATATATATATATATATATATATATATATATATATATATATATATATATATATATATATATATATATATATATATATATATATATATATATATATATATATACTGTTATTTATTTTATTTTTAATTTTATAACTGGCAATATTTTTAATATTTAGTCTTTATTTCTACTTCTATTCTTTTCATTCAATCACTATTAGCCTTGTAAGGTATATTACACACGCCCTTCTTTAGTAAACATGAATTTAGCTCATCACATGCTTACTCTTTTGCAAATTCTTACAATAATTCAAAGTATATATTGTAAGCCTACACAAAGAAAATAAGAAATAAATGTTTAACACTCACAATGTTATGTATTAGATTGGCGGTGGATATGGTTAATCGGGTTGTATCGTCCGCTTCTCCTTTTCGCAAGGACGATGTTGATGATATGAAGTCGCTCTCCGACGTACACGATCAGCGATTCTCAGATCCGTAGTAAGGACTATTAGGATCACAAAAAGAGCGAATGGCAACAGATGGATAACAAAAACCGTTTTTCAGGTTGAAGGTGTAATGAAAAACCGGTAATAAAAATCGTGGAAGTTTTAATCTTTTATAATTTTTGATGGAAAAATGTTTTTTCAAAAGCAGGATAGAACGTAGAAAAGGTTTATAAAAGAAAACGAAGAACGGTGTAAATGAGGGTTTTGGTTATTGAAAGACTGACGAGAATGTTAAATTCTTAATGAATATTTCCCAACAAAGAATTTCTCGTCGTCAAGTCTTTTAATTGAGGAAAATGGACAAAGATCGTTGAAGGACGTTGAGACGTTAAATAGATCCCTCCCCGGGACTGCAAAAGAAATTACGAAATTTTCTTTTAGTATAGATTTTTTTTCTTTTACATTTTATGGAAAAAAAAAATTTTTTTTTTTTTTTTTCAATTCCTTTTAATTAAAAGCTTAACAAAAATAAAATTTTCTTCACGGTGATGGAAGATTTCACTCAAAAATTGTCAATGTTATATTTTATTTTATTTTTTTATTTTTTTTATTTTTTTATTCAATAAGATTTTTCTTAAAAAAATTTTTTTTTAAGTAGTTTTCTTAATTTCCTTTTATAATATTTTATAGTCAAATTGTGAATTTTTACCTAAAATAAGAAAATTAGAAAAATTAATTCCAAGCTCCAATAAATTTTTACAAAAACCAAAAAGAACTCTTATCTGTGGATTAAGTTGGAGAACCCGCTTGAGCTGCTTCTTTTTCTTTTTTTATTGTTTTATGCTTCTGAGACACCTTCCTGTTAAAAATAACATTAATAGTGATTGAACACCTAGGCTCACAATATATATATATATATATATATATATATATATATATATATATATATATATATATATATATATATATATATATATATATATATATATATATATATATATATATATATATATATATATATATATATATATATATATATATATATATATATATATATATATATATATATATATATATATATATATATATATATATATATATATATATATATATATATATATATATATATATCCCCATCTTTCTACTCGATATAATGTTCCACCTAACTATGACGTATTTGAAAACGCACAACTCAAGCCTTCATATGTCCTTAATATTTATGATGTTTCTCTTATCGTTATATTTCTTGGAAGGATCACATTGTCTTTCTAGACAAGCTGCAAAAAGGTTGAGTGTACTGAGGTACCTGTGAAATTTATTCGTCATTCCTGTTGCTTGGTCTTTATATCTCTTTATAGGGAAGATGTTCGTTCCTGTATATGGAGCACGATTCACATATCTGGGGGTGGTTTCATCCCACAGCTCTCATTGAAAAGGTGGAATCTAGGGATTTCATCTTGTCAACTGTTTCGCCTACTAACTCTCTTCATCTCTTTCTGCCACCTAATTGTTGCAACACACACTATTCAATCGCAATCACAATGAACACTGCTTTTCACGTTCTACACAGTCTCACTCTTTCTCTGTCCAGTTCTCTGATACCAAGACTTAACTTCCTCTATGTTCAATCTTACATTTACACTATAGGTAAAGTCTGGAACTTATCCCCTTTATGAGTATTTTCCCAACTACCTTTGACATTCACACTTTTAAACGCTATGTATCGACTGTCAAATTAGTTTCTAATTTGGTCAGACCTGAGAATTTTCCAACTCTGGTGGAAAGAGGTAAGCTTTTGACCTTATCCCAGTAGATGACATTATATATATATATATATATATATATATATATATATATATATATATATATATATATATATATATATATTATATATATATATATATATATATATATATATATATATATATATATATATATATATATATATATATATATTATATTTATTCACTTTTACCTTTCCCGCCACAATTTCCTCATACATGCACGCATACACCCTAACTCTCACGGTTTCTGTAGGTGTGTGTGTGTGTCGTGTCGGTGTCGTGTCAGGGAATTTGGATTCTGATTCGCCATCACTAGAGACTGACTGGGGTTGGAATTTTGTTGGGGCCGGAGTTGCCTAATATTTGCAAAGAAGTCATAAGCATTGAAATTTTAGGGTAACAAAGTTAGATAGAAATTTAATTGAGGTTTATTTAATTATAAGGAAGGAGTAGAATAGCCAACATTCACTTAAATTAATGATTATATGCATTTTCTCTGAAAAAAAATTCAGAAACTTAGATTTTGCATAATAAAAGCTTAAAAAGAGTACAAAAATTTTTAAATTTTTTTTTTCTGATTCACAATAGTGATTCAACATGTTTACCTATGTAAGACCCTAAGGGTACAGTTTCAAAAATTGTAAGATATAAAATTATTAATATAAAATGTATTTATACATATCATTGTTATTTTATTGCTATGTATCAAACTTGTATCATTTAGCTACATTATTTCAAAATTATTATTTTCTTTATACTTTCAGTCAATATGGCTAAAAGATCAGCTTCAGCAGTATGGGAGTACTTTTTCAATGTTTCAGGATAGGCTCGAAATAGCTAAAATGTAACATCTGCAGTCCAGGAAATTAGAAGAGGATCTCGGAGTGCCCCAAATAAAAATTTTCTACCAAAATCTTTATGGGGCATCTAAAATCAAAAACACAAAGATGAACAATTCACTAGCAGAAAAGGAGTGGTCAAAAGAAACAGAAAAGAAGAAAATGTTTAAGAAACAAGGAAAAAATCTTTATTTTCTTATATTTTGTTTGAAAGATATTATTGACTGATTGAGCTGATATTTTCAGGGTATATGCATTTTTTCCTGAAGTTCTGAGTTGATTTCGAGCATTTTTCTGAGCCTATAGCAGTTTGAAAGTTATTTGGACCCAAAGTTGAAAAAAATGAATAGTGGGGTATCAAAACACTGGCTCACATGAGCTGAAAATTTAACTGAATAATCTTACCCCCAATTTCTAGCATTAGTGGGAATATTTTTTGATATGTCTAGAAAAAAAGTTATGAGCACTTGAAAATTTTTTTGTAAAAATCGTTCCCTTCAGTATGAAAAAAATTATTTAAAAAAATCTACCTACTAATTTTTTTTATTTCTGAATTTTGTTTAGAGGAGGGACAGGGGAACAACTTTTATTTAGTGCATTATTAAATGTTATTTGTTTTGTTTGAAGCGAGATAGAGCCTCTCAAACTATGGAAATTTTTGAAATTTGGTCAAAAATGGACCTTTTTTGAGAGGCTATATCTAAACGCATTGAATAAATTATAAAGAGGAATTTGTAGCCCCATACCTCCTCTATACGTCCACCAAAAATATGAAATGTAGTTTTATTTATTTATTTATTTTTCTTTTTTTATTTTTTATTTTTTTTTGTTTTTCTGAATGAAAAAAAAAAAAAAACATCAAAAAAAAAAAAAAAAAAAAAAATAAATAATAAATATATATATATATATATATATTATATATTATATATATATATATATATATATAATATATATATATATAATATATATATATATATATATATATATATATATATAAACTTTAAAACCATAAATAAAACTATAAAATAAAAGAAATTGACATTTTAACAAAATATGTTAAAACACAGGTAATAATTAAGTAGAAGGGTTAAAACAAACGAAACGTTTCAAAGCTAAATGCTTCCTTATTCAATCGAATGAAGAGAAATGAGCACTCACGACCAGCTCTAGTCGAAAGAAAGAGGGGCGGGGACTTTACATCTGTAATG
>SEYY01009255.1:0-17500 GCA_009176605.1 Armadillidium nasatum
AAAAAAAATGTAACTTTGTTAACAATTAATTTTAAGCCAAACATATTCTCGTTTACTTTACCAATTTCACTTTGCCTTGTAAATTAATCTTCCATTTGTAAAATTTTACCAAAAAAAAAACTTTTATGAAATGTGTTTTGTTGTAAACAAAATCGTTCCATAAATTTAAAAAAAATATAAATGGATATAAGTAAATTAAAAGGAATACGGAAATAAATACATCATCTATCATCACTAGAGAGTAGACTAGAATAATAGAGTTGGTATCGTCAAAACTTTGCCTTTGGCTTGCTCTGATGCATAGCCTCATTTTCACTAAATGCAAAGTATTCAAGGTCTTTTATCTTAAGTTCCACCTCACATTCTTTTTATTGAACAAAATTAACATGCTTAGTTGCTTTTACCCTAATCTGATCCCCATCCCTGCCTCTATCCTCAATTTTCTGAAAATGGAGGATGTTGCTCGTATGTTCAAAAGAACGTTTATTTTCACTTTATATGACAGAGCCTTCAAAATTTTCCATCTTCTGAATTAGCATTGAGTACCACATATCATAATATCTCATACTTCATTAACCGTATTTCCGTACTGCATTATCCCCGAATAATTCGAAGAGAAGAGTTCATTAAATTACTAATGCCTTGAATATCTGGTTTAGATCTTGCATGTGGTGTATAAGAATTTAAATTAAAAGACAAACCCAAAATGTGAAGCAATTATGTGAATTTAGTGATGTCGTGAAGTACGGAAATGTTATTCTAGATTTAAGGCTTTTCCTTTGATAAATTGCTTCGATTTGTTTCTCCAGCGCAGTTTTGCTCGTCGAGTTGTTGCGTAACTATATTTTTACTATCTCTATTTGATCGGGCTCTTCTCTATTTACAGTTTCATATCTCTTCTATTGAGAAAAGCCCCTCAGCACAACACATTTTCAGGATCTTTCCTGAACTTTTTTTGGAACCCATATTTGCCACACACTTTTTATAAAATCTAGAATATTTCCCTTTTTTCTATTTCTCCAAATGTTTTTTATTTGTACACCATTAACAGACACTTATCAAGACTGTCGGCCTTTTAACAGGCCCTGAAAAATTTATTAATTCTGGTAATAACTGGTTGGCTTCAGTTCTTTGCTTGCAACAAAATTTAAATAGAGTGATGGAAATTAATTTTTGAATAAATGAAAATAATCATGATTTTTGTGCCCGAACGAAGCTTTTATATTACTTGTTTAGCTTGAAAAGATTTTTTTTCAGTTAATGGAGTAATAAAATTTAAATTTAGAAAACTCTTTAACAGCAGATAATAAAAGAAACCAGAAGATAATGGAAAAATATGAAATAACAAATATCAGTAACTTTACACCATCTTATTTGAACAAACTTTCTTTTAAAGGACAAGTAGATTTTATTTAATTGAAAATTGAGAAATAATTGATAAAAATAATAATAATAATAATAATAATAATAATAATAATAATAATAATAATAATAATAATTTTATTTTATTTTACCATTCACCTTTCCCACTCTCGTAGGGTGGTGCCCGTCACAGTTCACTCACACACACATCCACTCTCTTTCTCCCCTCCCCCCTCACCACTGCCCTCCATCTCACTCTGTCCTCCGTGACTCTCCTACCTTCGTCCACATTCAAACCTCTCTCCCCAATATCTCCCTGACCCCATCCATTCATCTCCATCTCTGCCTTCCCCTCCCCCTTCCTCCCTCTAACTCGGATCTCATCACTCTACCCACCATCCTATTCTCATTCATTCTACACATATGCCCAAACCATCTTAATACACCCTCTTCCGCTCTACGCACTACTTCCCTCTTCCATCCACATATCTCTCTTATTCTTTCGTTTCTGACTCTATCTACCCTCCTTAACCCACATATAGCACTCAATCCTTTCATCTCAAAAACTTCTTATCTTTTCCTAATCTGAGCATTTTTCCCCCATGTCTCACACCCATACAATGCAGATAGTAGACACATACTCTCAAACATTCTTACCTTAATTTCTTTTGATATTCGTCCCTTCTTCCAAACTTCTCTCAGTCCCCCCATCAATTTAATTCCCTCCGTCACTCTATTCTTTATTTTCCCCTCCATCCCACTTTTCCCTCCACTAACATTCCCAGAAATTTAAACTCTTCCACTTCCTCAAATTTCTCTCCTCCCACCTCGACACCCTCGCATTCCTCCCCTCTTGCAGCCTCATCCCTTCCCCCAATCCTCATCACTTTTCTCTTTGTTGAGTTTACCCTTAATTCCTTTGACTCACATTCCCTCACAAACTCTTTCACTAACATTCTCAGCTTCTCCCCAGATTCCGCAACTAACACTGCATCATCCGCAAACAACAAGACATTTACCTCCCATTCCCCCTCTCTACTTCTCAACCTAATACCCATCCCTTCCCTCTCCATCCCTCTAACAACACCATCCATTAACACATTAAACAACCACGGAGACATAACACACCCCTGCCTCAGTCCAACTCCCACTTTAAACCATTCAGTCAGTTCCCTCCTCACCCTCACCCTCACTCTACAGTTCTCATAAAATGATTTAATTGCATTCAGTAATCTTCCTCTCACTCCTCCCTCTCTTAGAACATCAAACAATTTCCTCCTACAAACTCTATCATACGCCTTTTCCAAATCCATAAAGCATACATACCCCACTTTATCTTTCTCACGCAATTTTTCACCAATCATTCTCAGTGTAAACACCTGATCCACACACCCCTACCCTCTCTAAAACCTCCCTGTTCCTCCCCCACTCTCTCTCTTGTCACTTCTTTCACTTTCGATACTAAAACTCTCCCATAAATTTTTCCTACTATACTCAACAGGCTTATCCCCCTATATTTCTTACGCATCATTTTATCCCCCTTCCCTTTATATATCGGCACTATGCAAGCATCTTGCCACTCCTGAGGCACTTTTCCCTCTCCCCAACACACATTAAACATTCTCACCAACCAGTCAACTATCACTCCCGCTCCCACCCTTATCATCTCCTCACATATACCATCCATTCCTGCTGACTTTCCCTTCTTCGCCTTTTCCACAGCTACTTTTACTTCCTCTCTGCTAATACTCCCGCCTTCTTCTTCTAACAACATCTCCTCATTATTCACCCCTACTCCCTGGCTTCCCCACCCCGTCAACAAATCACTGAAGTGTCTCTTCCATCTCTCTCCCACCTCCCTCTCTCCTTGCACCACATCACCATCTTCCCCCTTCACTCCCTCTCCCCACTCCTCGCTTTATTTACCTCCTTCCAAAACATCTTACTCCTGTCCTTAAAATTCTCGGCCAACATTCTACCCCACTCCTCTCCCACTCTCCTTTTTGCTCTCTTCACCTCCCTCTTTACCTCCCTACACCTCTCCTTATACTCTTCCCAATCCCTACCCTCCTTCGTACTCAAATACTTGCAGAAGGCCTCCTTTTTCCTTTTAACCACATTTCCCAACTCCTCACTCCACCACTCACTCCCCTTTCTTCTACCATTACCTATTTTTTTCACCCCACACACTCTTCTCGCAACCTCCACTTCAGTTTACTCCACTCCTCCTCCACCCCTTCCACCTCACTCCCCCTAACCTCCTCTTATTTCTCCCATACCCCTCTTGTGTATTTATCTCCCTTTTCCCCATCTTCCAGCCTCTCCACCCATACTATCTCCACAACCCTCCTCCTCCTTCCCACTCTCTTCCAACCTCCTTTAACTTTTATTTTCGCCACCACCAAATAATGATCCGAAATACCCATCGCAGCTCCCCTCAGCACGTTGACATCCAACAACCTACTCCTCCCTTCCCAATCCACACACACAAAATCCAACAGTCCCCTTTCTCCATTCACACCACTCACCCAGGTATACTTATGATTATCTTTCTTTTTAAACCATCTGTTTCCAATCATAAGACCCCTTGCCGCACACATTCCAATCATTTCAGTCCCATTTTCTTTTACCCCTTCCACTCCCTTCCCAATCCACACACACAAAATCCAACAGTCCCCTTTCTCCATTCACACCACTCACCCAGGTATACTTATGATTATCTTTCTTTTTAAACCACGTGTTTCCAATCATAAGACCCCTTGCCGCACACATTCCAATCATTTCAGTCCCATTTTTTTTACCCCTTCCACTCCAAATGGTCCTATTACCCTGTTCACCCTTCTTATACCCACCTTTGCATTCAGATCCCCCAAGAGATAAACATGATCCCTACTGTCAAAACTTCCCACACACTCACTCAGACTCTCCCAAAATCTTTCCCTCTCTCTTTCATTTGCTCCTACTACTGGTGCATAAGCACAAATAAAAACCCAATACTCCCTTCTCAACCTTAATCTTACCCAAACTATTCTAGCCCCTATTCTACCTCTCCCTTTTACACAACTCCATCACTCATCTCTCATAACAATTGCTACACCCTCCCTTGCCCTCACCCTCTCATTCACACCAGTGTACATCCCTCTATATTTCCCAAATGAAAATCTCCTTCCCCTTTCAGTTTCGTTTCTGTTAACGCTAGAATATCCAGCCTCCTTTCCTCCATCACAACCCCCACTTCTTCCCTCTTCTCTTCTTTGTTTACCCCCTTTACATTTAAAGTCCCGACTTTCAACACCTCTGAACCCCCCTTCCTTCCAGACGTCTCCAAATTTATTCTCAACCACTCCCGAACTGTGACGCTCTACGGTGGGACACCATACCTAAGGATACAACCAGTTCCTTGAGGCTCCCCCCCCTTAACTAACTAAACCAACCCAAACTCAGTCTCAAACACACCCCCAATCAACATCGAATTATCCCCTATTCCCAATTTTTAAAAATATTCAATGACCTCACAGTTATGTTAAAACTATTTGCTTACAAAACAAATAAAACTAAATATAAAAAAATAAAAAATTTTCGACTAAAACTTTTCTGCAAGTTACACCTGATGAAAGATGTCGGAACCTTAAATTTCACCACTCCAGTAGTTCGTGATTTAACACACAGCAAAATAATAACACGCTGCTGCCACGTTTAAAATTACAAATAAAGGGACCCTACACAGCAAAGTAATTACACACTAAAAGTAGCAAAAGTGATATTTAAAATTTGAAAGTGATTACTAAAAGAATAACACACTAAAATTAACAAAGAGATATTTAAGACTAGAATTGATTAACAAAAAAAATAATTCATTACACGTTGCTCTCCACGTGGAACTTTACAACTAAAGGAACCCTACATAGCAAAATAATAAGACGCAAAGACTAGCCAAAGTACTGTTTAAGAAAATCTTGAAAGTGATTACTAGATAATAATACTAATTAAATAATTAATTAAATAATAACTAACTAATTATATAATAATTATAATAATATAATTAATAATAATAATAATAATAATATATAATAATAATAATAATAATTATAATAATATAATTATTAATAATAATAATAATAATAATAATAATAATAATAATAATAATAATAATAATAATAATAATAATAATAATTTATTTAATAATAATGATAATTTTATAATAGTAATAGTAATAGTAATAGTAATAATAATAATAATAATAATAATAATAATAATAATAATAATAATAATAATAATAATAATAATAATAATAATAATAATAATAATAATAATAATAATTATAATAATAATAATAAAAATAATAACAGTATAGTAATAATAATAATAATAGTATACCTGCCTTAAAAAAAAAATTGAAAAATTAAAATTTATAAATCAAGTGTGAAATGTAAAAAAAAAAAAAAAAAAAAAAAAAAAAAAAACAAGAGAAATTTTTCCTTTTTGAAGAAGGAAATCATCTTAAAAATATTTCAAGATTTAAAACTACATTTTGACGATTTACTTTGTTTGCACGTACCGAGGTTTCAAATCGAGCAGTAATTGAGATATCTTCTCTAGACTGAAATCTGGTTTCTCTCAATTGTTCTTCAAGAATAGGAGGTAAAAATATATAAAAAAAATCCATCGAAATCATTTTTTCACATTGCAGTTTCATTAATATATATATATATATATATATATATATATATATATATATATATATATATATATATATATATATATATATATATATATATATATATATATATATATATATACTCACGAGACTGTCACTTCTTCTCATCCAAATGAAGGGGATTTCAACGTACACCACACTGAGTGGTTGGGTTCCTCTCATACTGATACAGGTGGAAGGGAGGCCAATTCATTCAGCATTCTTAACGATCTGGAGCAGTTGATTAAGGAACCCACACACATTCCAGATCGTCCTAACCAATTCTTGAATACACTCGATTTATGCTTCACCACTACTCCTTCTAGTTATAAATACACCATTTTCCCTCCTATTGGTAACTCTGACCATAATCTTATAGCTCTTAGTTATAATGCTTTCTCTCCAAGAGCTCCACCATGCCCTAAACGTACTTTCTGGCACTTTAATCGGGCTAATTGGGGGGCAATGCGCCGCTTCTTTGCTAACTATCATTGGAATGAATCTTGTTTTGTCTCGGGGGACGCTTCTGTCTCTGCTGAAAAGGTAAGGGCAGTAATCCTTGAAGGGATGGGCAGATTAATTCCATCTTCAACTAAATCTTTTTCTCCTCAAAATCCATGGTTCGATGGCAATTGTTCTCTTGCCCTCCGGGAGAGAGACAATGCTTATTGTGAATGGAAAAACTCTTCTTCTCCTATCACTCTTGCTAATTATCATTCAGCCCGGAATCGTTGCCGGAATGTTCTTCGACGGACTAAACGTACTTTCATTAAAAGGAAGTGCGCTGACCTCCATGGTTCTCCTACTAATAAAAATTTCTGGCCTCTTGCAAAAATATCTCTAACAACTTCTGTAAATCTGCCTTTCCTCCACTTATTCGCTCTGATGGTTCTGTAGCTAATACTCCTTCTGAAAAGGCTAATCTCTTCAGCCTCCTTTTTTCATCTAATTCCACCCTGCTCGATTCTGGCATCCCTCCTCTTACTCCTTCTCCTCTCAGGTGTCCCATACCTCTACCTATAATTACTCATGATCGTGTGCATGGGATCCTGAAATCTATGAACGTCAGAAAGGCCAGTGGCCCGGATGGCATTCTCCCTCGTGTTCTGAGGGAGTGTGCTTCCGAGTTGGCCCCTGTCCTCGTTCAGCTCTACTCTCTATGCCTTAATACTAATACTTTTCCTCTATGCTGGAAGCGTGCGTTAGTTCAGCCGATCCCGAAAAAAGGTAGCCGTTCTGACCCTTCTAACTTTCGACCTATAGCTCTCACTTGTGTTCTATCTAAAAATTTTTGAAACTCTCCTCAACTCTCATTTCCTGGATCATTTAGAGTCTCATTCTCTTCTCTCTGATCACCAGTATGGCTTTCGTCGCTCGAGGTCAACTGGTGACATACTTTCCTATCTTACTGATCTATGGTCTTCTGCCCTTAGGGACTTCGGGGAGTCTGGTTTGGTGGCGCTTGACATATCCAAGGCTTTCGACCGGGTATAGCATGCGTCACTACTCTCTAAGCTCCCTTCCTTTGGGTTTCCTCCTTCTCTTTGCTTACTCTTGTCTAGTTTTCTCTCAGATCGTTCCATTTCGGCAGTTGTAGATGGAGCGACCTCTTCCTCCTTTTCTGTCAACTGTGGTGTTCCTCAGGGCTTCTGTTTTATCTCCAACCTTATTCTTACTTTTCATTAACGATCTTCTCCACTGCACTTCTAACTCTGTTCACTCTTATGCTGATGATTCAACTCTACATTCTTCTACTCATTTCAAATCTGCTCCCTCTTTTGCTTCTAGACTTGCTTCTCGTCTTCAACTTTCCGATTCTATTCTTGCCGATCTGGATGGAATTTCCTGGTGGGGACATAGCAACCTTGTGAAAGTCAACTCTTTAAAAACTCAACTTCTTTACATCTCCCTCTTAAAAACACCTCCTAACTTTCCTATCCTCTTCGATGGCTCTCCCGTCTCACCTGTAAATAACATTAACATTCTTGGTCTAAACATAAACAACAAACTTTCTTGGAAACCACATATCAAAATGGTTGCTAAAGCTGCCTCTAAGAAGCTGGGAGTTCTGTTCCGGTTGCGAGATTTTTTTTCTTCTGAGCAGTTACTCCAGATATATAAGAGTCTTATTCGCCCTTGTATGGAGTACTGTTCTCACATTTGGGGGGACTCTGGCTTCACCCACTCTTTTAGACAGGGTCTGAGTCAAAGCCAAAAAAAAAATATATCGCCCTACGTTTCCAAACTTTTTGATCCATTACCATTGGGACGTGACGTTTTTTGTTTTCTCTCCTTCCTATAGGTACTACGGTAAGGCGGCAAGTGCTCGAGTGAACTTGACCTCTCGCATTCCTCCACCGTTGCGTCGTCCTCGTTGCACAAGGGGTGCCCTGCTTTCGCACCAATTTTGTGTGGACGTAGGAAATCCCAATCTAGCCCGTTGTGGTACCTTCTTCTTTCCAGCCACCTCTATTCTGTGGAATTCTCTACCATTTTCTATTTTTCCAACTGTATTTAGTCTTCCACTCTTCAAGTCTTCCGTCTGAGCCCACCTGAGGGCTGTGCGTTAGGTATGTGTGTTTGTATGAGTTTTGTCCTTGTGTGTGTGCCCCCTCCTTGAAAAGGGCTCTGCCCGTGAGTTTAGGTGTTTTGTAAAAAAAAAAAAAAAAAAAAAAATATATATATTATTGAAATTCCCTAGTTTACTTTCTGTTGGTTCTCAAATGTTGCCCCTATTGGTGTAGGTTTTTATTCCGACAGATAACTTTATTACCTAAGATTATTAAGCATAAGGAATATTCTGAATAAAGTAATGAATTAGTTTAAGTAACGCCACTTGAAAATCAGGAACAATTGAAAAATCTTTAGCAGAATTTTCAAGAACGGCATGAAGAATTATTCTTCTGAAAGAAATTTGTTCTTCCACAGCATCCTATGAAATCTTCATCAGGAAACTTGAAGATATAGCGTAGTAGATGTAGTTAGTCTTGATACAGGATTTACGTCAAACTCTGCCTCATCAGTTTGTGTCTCGTCAAGAAATGAATGGAAATTAGAGTGCTCTACAAAAAAACTCAGAAAGAATAAGACAAAATTAAGACGCCTAAGAAACCCAATAACGTTGAAGATTGTTATCAAATAATTAACTAAAGCAAAATTAACTGTAACTGCTAACTAACTTCTTAATTAAATTTCAATTGCTCAAAAAAGTACACACCCTTATGAACACAGTTTATGTTAAAGACGAAACCGATACGAGTCATGTTTTTAGAATATTTGAGAAATATATTAGCAAAATATTTTTTTTTAAATCTAAAGTCCATCAAATATAAATGTTATAGAAGATTAGATTATTAGAAATTAGTGAAAGCTTTAAATATTTCAAAGAGACCATTATAATAGGAAGGAAAAATGCAAAAATACGTTTTAAAAATCTAGTAACCACCCTTTTCAAATTCCCAGCAAGAATACTCCCAAAATTCCTGCCTTACAGGCGGCATCTAACTTCTTTTAACTTTTAATTTTTTTATTCTCGGTGAGAGGAAATAATTCCATTCTTTTTTCGAATGGAAATAAAAATGAAATTATAAAAAATGATATAATCGATAGTTATTGGATACTTTTCTATATTTTCTTCAGAATCACTTTCTTTAAAGTGTGTCTGGAAGTCAATGCTGCCAGATGAACAGGTTGCGAGATTCTTTTAGGTGATTTCGAAAAACTTGCGAAGACGAGTTGAAGACGAATTCATAAACTGAGCACTAGCAGGAACAGTACGCAACATCGAAGAAGAAGATGAGGGAGTTATCGAAGAATCATTACCAGTATGAGTAAGAGACAGCTCAAGCGGATAAAGGTGTTTGATAGAATAAATATTAAATTGTCCCATTGGAGTTCTTACGAACACCGATCGTACCCTTCCATTGTCTCCATGGACCAACAGGGTCACAAATCCCGTTTTCCAGAATGGTCTTTATTTTGTGATGCTGCGTATGTGAACAACGTCGTTCACCTTAACGATATTGTCCCACCTCATCTTTTCTTAATCACGAAGACTAAGGGGATATTCTTAGTATCTCCTCTGTGTAAACTCCTCAAATAGATGAAGATTTATTAAGAGATTGAATTAACGCGTTTCACGCAGAGAAATACGTTTTCCATTGTGAAATAGATTTGACATTATCTTTCAGTACCATACTCGTTTTAGATAAAGCCTTTAAGAAGCAGTTAAAAGTGAGAGAAATCACAACATTCGAACTCGTACTGTTCATTAGAGGTCGGGAATTAATAGCGTCAGGGATTTCAGAAAGAATTATAACGAAATTGAAATATTTTACTGAAGATTTCCAATAGTCTTCAAAAACAATTCTTCACTACTTCTATCATCCTTTCACAAATTTTCCCAAACCACGACGATGAACTATTTGGTTCCTTAAATGAAACTACTTCCCGCTTTCAGAAAAAACGAATAGCTCAAAGGCGTCCACTCCTTGCACAAGGGAGCGAGCAATGTCACTATAGACGACGTCTGGACTCTATATCTGCTGACAAATCTCTATAATGATTGAAAGAAAGGTTTAGAAGACATATCTGGTATGAGATCAAGATGTATAGCACGTATATTTAGGCACCTATATATTTAGACAAACATCTTCTGAGCTTGGGCAGATCTGATCACTTTCACCTACCAGTGTTTTGTGAAATGTATTCCAAGGTGTTTGTATGGACAGAATAGTTCCACGTAATCCTTCGTAAAATTTGTAAAACGAGGGTACTGAAAAGCGAAGTTATTAAATTTTTTGCAGACGATGCATTCGGAAGAAATTACCTTCTAGATAGTTGTTCTCGATGCGGATATCCAAAATCCTTTAAACCTTAGATTGGTCAAGGTAGTTTGAACTCCTAGATGTTTGCACTCGAAATGAGCATTTCGAATTTACAAATAGGCTAGCCAGTGATTCTTTCACAAAAGAATGGGATTTACCACATCAAATTGGTAAAATTTCCATTGTGCTAATCCATCTTTACTCTTTATTAGATCCTGATCATTCAAGAATAGATTCAGATGACTGATCAAATTAGGTAGCGAATCAGAAAATAATGGATCATCTCTAACATTTCTCAAAAAGGTACGTTCCTCTTAGCAAGTCTCCTCTTGAATTTTTTCCAAACAGTAGAAACGTGCGAGGAATCACAGTCAATAGAAATTTGTTGAAAGACGGCAAGAAACTTGAAAAGAAAAGCACATATTATGAAAAGAGTGTTTAGATTGGAAAAATCCTCGAATTTTATCAGAGGAGGCGCCATTGCATCTTGTAGGATGGAAAACACGAGCGATGAAGGATAAATTATCGTGGATATAACTCCAAGATCAGACCAGTATATCTGGGCTGATGACAACCATTCAGTTTCAGAAAAACTTATTTTCTGGCAACATACCAGAAAAATAAGTTTTTCTGAAAGTCAGTTTGAGTCAAACTTCTATTGAGTTGGTCAGCAGGGTTCTCCTTTGAGAGTACAAAATTAAATTGTGAAAGATGTTCTTTTAACGAAGAAATCCTTTTCTGGATATCCTGAATTCTCTTTTTAAATGGAAGTACCTTTCCATTAGACCAGAGTAATCTTCTAGCTTCGGAACTTGCAGAGACATAAATGACAAACCCATAGTATGAGGAACTTGCCTCACAAAAGATATGCATGGAAAGCTCGGAGCTTTCGGTCTCAAAGCAAAAAGAACAAAAAGAAATAGATTTCAAAGAACTGTGATCATAACGAAGCCTTTCCCATATGATTTTTTTAATTCGATGTTTTTTTCATCGTCTCATCCAATCTCTTGTTCCCACGTCTTCAGCAATAAAAAGTTAGTAGCGAATTGTGACTGGAGGGAAAAAAGATAGAGGATCGAATATCTTTGAAGTCTGAAAGTGAATATGTCGCTTAGTGTCGGCAGAAGTAAGATTAATTATTTATTTTGTGTGTATTTAAAAAGGTGTCAAAAATATAGCTTAAGACTCTCTCTTCAGAACTTGAGTTAGATGAGATTTTATTCTCAGATTCAAATAAACTGGGAAGTTCGTCGCAATTAGAATTAAATGAGCACAAATCAATTCCGCCTTCAATTATACGAGTAGAGATTTGAGGTAAAAAGAAGATCGAGGGATTATCAGAGGAATTTCAATAGATGAAATTATCCAAATTCAAGTTATTCTGCATAAAAGAAGAACATGGCTCAGGGGGATACTGCTTCGCATGGTGTCTAATCGCAAAACCCAATATGTTAGAAAATAACTGACATGTAACGGAATGTATGAAGCTTTCCAGCTTTCTCTCAAAAGAAGCAGAACGTTTGGCTGACTTCCTTCTCTCTGAGGAGAATTTGCAAAAAAAACAACCTTGGATATGTCAGCTATTACAACATACCTATTTGTGCGGAAATGCAGCAACAATCGAAATAAGGAAGCCGTAAGATCTAATCTGGGATAGCACACCTGATTTAGTGCTGGAGAATTCCCGATACGTAAGATGCAATTGAAAACCGGACGATTTTTTGTGGTGATTTGCTCGGCGCTCTTTATTACAGGCTGATGTGGTATCCATATGTAACGATTGAATTCTTTTGGGAACACATTAGTGGTCTCGATAACATTATCAGCCAGTTACTCCCGAAAATATTTTTATATGAGGAGACAGGATTTTATTTTGAAGCTTCTGGGTTACTCGACGAATAGCAGTTAGATCTATTTGGTGGTTGGAAGGCACTGCTTTCAGCACCTTATACACTGGAATTTTGACATAGTATTTAACCTCCTAAAATTAAATACTCTCAAGGAATCGGCTATTATTGATTATATCAATTAAACCTTTGTCGCTTTCTTCACAGATTCCTATAAATTCAAGTTTGTAAACATTTTCTAAACTGATATCGAGTTCCAAGTCTGAATGAATTTGCAGGAGGGGATCGAGGTATGAAGGTATAGGATCCACTATATGATTTACTACGCTTTCGGGAACCTTTTTGATTGTCTTGATTGGAGAAGGGGGTAACAAACTCGGGTGAGCTTTTTGTCAAGATGACGTTTCACTCCGTAGACTGGAATTACCATGATCAAAGACAGTTTCAATTTGTGATAGAGTTAAGAAACTCTTGACCTGTCCGAATGGGATGTTACCATGACAAGTGTCTATGGTACTAACTTTCAAACAATTTACTTCTTTTAAATATTTCATGAGGTAGTGAACATTTATTCCCAAGAGACATTCGATATTTTTTACATGATCGTTGTGATGGCAACGATGGTAGAAACTATCCGCGATACGGTACCCATTATGTCAGATGTTAAACTCCGATCCCATTAACTACTTGACCTCGAAGCCGACGTCAAGACCAGGGAAACAAGAACAGGATTTTCTACGAATGAATCACGGAAAATGTTAATTTTTAGGTCAATGGAATGCATTAATAAGTTGTGTTCTCCTAGAAAAGGATATATGGTATTTGAACATAGAAAAAGAGTTTCTTGACTCACACTTAGCTTTTCCAGGAAACTATCATGAAAATAACTCCATTGTAAACCAAACTCGAGATTTTAAACTCCTTTTTTACTTTGAGTGACATGGTGGGAAGAATATTGCCTTATAAGGAAAATCCTGTGTTAATACACAGATTGTTACGAGAAGTTTCTTTCTCCTTTGTATTTTGAAGAGAAGAAGTAGGTATAGACGAATCATTGGTAGATCGGTTAAGATCATTTTCCCCCTTTGGTTTTGTATTTCAAGAACCAAGGGGAAAGATATTAATTTTACTTTTTGACAAGATACAAGGACTACTGAGTCCGTACTTCTTGACAGGACAATGTAGGATGATTTGATTTGCACATGAACATTAAGCACAGAGTTCTAATTCCACACATAGTGTTCTACTATTTACTGAATTTGAGTAAGCCTTATATGACTTCACGAAATGTGCCCCCTCGCAAAGTTTACACTTCACTTTGGTTGACTCTGAATTTTGACCAATATTCTTCTGAGGAGAAGTGATTTCTTGCTTTAAGAACTTCGATGTAAAATGGAAAGAAGATAAGGCTTTCTTTCAGTTTACAGTAAATTTTTATTCGAAATAGGAATCGAAGATATGTAAATTTTCCATCCTCGGATATTCTCTAATGATTTAAGAATAATATGATATTTATCAATGACAATATTGATATAAAGATACTCATCCTTGGTATCAAGTTTGAGCTCTCATAAAATTGAAGTCCAATTTGTCTGCAACTATGTGGTTTATCAGCTTACAACCTGCTGAACACTCCTAAAAAAATTCAAGTTAAACTCTTTTAGTTCATGTAAAAAGACACGAACTTTGGAAATGAATTCCCTAACGGACTCAAGATTTTTGTTTTCTAAGACACTAGCTGTATATATTGGGTGTAGTAGAGAATCAATATATGAAGAGCTACTGTATAATAAGCGTCTATGCTAAGGAAATATTCAATATCCCTAAGAACATAGCTTGATAAATTAGATCTAAGGTATTGCAATTTGGTTGCGTCTGTTCGCTTACTCTGACACCCAATTACATTCTCAAAAGAAAGAAGAAAAGATCTAAATTGATGCCGGTCTGAATCTGATAAAAATGTTTTAAATTTAAGAGAAGGAATTTTATCTCTTGTTTTCAGTTAAAAATCCTCAGAGTGGAATGCATCTCAGCAGGCAACACTGACTTTTCATGTGAACAGGAAATTGAAGATATACACTATGCTGCAGTGGCAGAAAGGGGAGCCTTGTTTAAATCTTCTGCTGTTGAATATGATTATGAGTAGATCCCAATATTTCTTAATCAAATAAAGTGCATCCCAAGTACAAAGTAAGGCTTCAATTTCCCAATCATGTTGACGCACCTCTCACAATCTCGACGAAGATTCATCTAAAATAGTCAAAACGAGTGAAGAGCTTTTGTCTTCTTTTATGATGTCTAATAGGTTTTTGAAAAAAAGGGTGATCTTGCGTGTTGATTACACCTCCAGTCTATCGAAGAGCGGCTAGCTTTTTTTTTTTACTTACTCATTTTTTTATTTTTAGTTTTCGGGAGAGAGATTTGTCTCTACCTCTCCGATCCATCTTATTCATGAAAAAAAATCAAAGATGTTACTCTGTGTCAAGTGACAAATCGACTAGGATGTCACGTAGACAGACGACTCACTAAGATAGTTCAAACTTAATATACGCAAAATGGTCACAATGTCAAATAACAAATCTGTTATAAGAAATCACGTTGACATATGACTCATTATGACAGCGCAAACTCTATAAGCCAAAAACGAGAAAATTTTATTACCCCGTGATGTTAAGTGACAGATCTGTTCTACGATATCACATTGACTGATGACTCACTATGACAGCATAAACGCAATAAGCGAAATACTTGAAAAAAGTAATTTGAAAATGATATCAACTGACAGATTAGCTCTACTATGTCACATTAACTAATGGCTCACTATTATAGCGCAAACACAATATGCGAAAACGAGCAAATTTTAATTGTCTAGTGATCTCGAATACTGTAGAATAATATATCAGTTCTACAGTGTCCCGTTGATAAATAACTCACTATGACAACTCAAATGAAATTAGCGAAAATGAAAAAATTTAACTGTCAATTAATGTCAATTGATGTCAACTGACAGATCAATTCTCCAATGCCACGTTTACTGATAACTCACTATGACAGCGCAAACGCACTAGGCTAAATACAATAAAAATTAATTATCATGTGATGTCAGTTGACTAATCGGTCCTAAGATGTTACTCTAACAAGCGTCCCAATATAACAGCACAAACACTTAAGTGAAACAAGTGAAAAATTAATTATCACGTGATACCAGTTAGTGTCAAGGGACTAACAGGTTCTAAGATGTCACTCTGACAAAAGTCTCAATATAACAGCACGAATACTTAAGCTAAAAACGAGAAAAATAAACTGACTCTAGATGTCAATTTTAGTAACCTTGCCTAAGTGGAAAATTGTCAATTGACATTTTCATTACCAGGTATATAGAGTCTCATAATCATTATTCTGACTACAAACCAACATTAATTACCAACACACCAAAATAAATTAATATATATATATATATATATATATATATATATATATATATATATATATATATATATATATATATATATATATATATATATATATATATATATATATATATAAGAACTCAAATTTCCTTTAATTTGTATAAAACTTGAGACCTAGAAAAATTTTGCGGCAGATTAAACATCTGCTTTACGTATTTAAAAGCCAGTCATTCGATATATGTTTGAAAGAACTTTCGATCCAAGCTTTTAACTTTTAGATCGAAAGTCAAAATAAAATTTTTTTCAATATATTGAAAAAACATAATTTTGTTTCAGCTTGTTCTCGAACTTTACTCAACCAGAAAACTTCAATACCTAGATTATTAACTGCATTCTCCTCTGCCAAGGCAAGCATAAGTAATATAATTAATATAGTAATGAATTTGAATAAATAACACCACCTGCAAGTCAGGAACAATGGAAAAGAACTTACCCAGATATTTCGAGAAAGGGCTTGAAGAATTATTTTTTTGAAAGAAATTTGCACTCTCACTGCATCATCCGAAATCTTGCTCTCGAAACTTGAAGATGTAGCGTAGTAAATATAATTAGTCTTGATATAGGATTTGCGCTCAAACGCAGTCTCATCAATTCGTAAGTCTCGTCAAGAAATGAATGGAAATTAGAGTGCTCTTAAAAAAATACTGAGAACGAATAAGACAATATTATGACGCATGAGAAATCCAAGTCGTAGAAAACAGTTATAAAATAATAAAAATGTAAGATAAAATAGAATTTGAGACCAATATATAAATTAAATATTATGTTTTAAATTTTAAAGATCATCAAATGAGAATTTTATATATGATTAGATTATTAGAAATTGGTGAAAGCTTTAGATATTTCACAGAGACCACTGTAAAAGGAAAGCAAAATGCAAATAGACGCTATTAAAAATCTAGTAAACTCCTATTTAAAATTCCTAACTTACATACGGTATCTAACAACTTTTACCTTTATATATATATATATATATATATATATATATATATATATATATATATATATATATATATATATATATATATATATATATATATATATATATATATATATATATTAGGGATGGAGCGATACCAAAATTTTTACCGATACCGATACCAAGACTTTCAATTTCACCGATACCGATACCGATACTGAAAAATTAGCCGATACCGATGCCGATACCGATACCGATACCAATTTTTTACTTATAAGTATATATATATATATATATATATATATCAGATCCAAGTAAGGCTCTAAAGCCTGTCAGTGGGGCCAGCACTCGTCTCTATCTAGATCTGCCGTAAATAATTC
>SEYY01009255.1:22500-31704 GCA_009176605.1 Armadillidium nasatum
CAACCCCTATCTTGAAGTTTATATAAAACTCAAGGGCTGATACTCAAACCAACAACCAAAAAAAAATGAAATTTTAGAGCTCTCTAGCACAGGGATTTCTAAGAGTAGATGGCGAAATATACTGGTCCCACTGACAGGGAGAAAACCCTTCCAGGGAGAATATATATATATATATATATATATATATATATATATATATATATATATATATATATATATATATATATATATATATATATATATATATATATTACAACCTTTATAGCTAATCGTTTGTGGTGTTTATTGCAGGCCCCATTCAATTCCTAAGCTCACTCCTCGCCAATATTTTCCATTCATTCTTATCTTCCATCAGACACACACTCTCCTTCCTAGATCATCCCTCTGACCCTTAAAAACTCTTTGACACCCCTCATCCAACACCTTCATGATCTCCCCTCCTCCATCTCTCAGACACTCCCTTTCTTATACAAATACTTTTTTACCATTCTCTCTATATTCACTCTGCAAAAATGAAAATAACATCTCAGCTTACTATGTTCAGCTCTTCAAACCTTGTTCCTTCTACAACCACATAGTCCTTTATTCTAATTTTTCAAGCTCTACCCCTTCTACTAATACCACAAACAGCCCTGAAACATTTTATATCGAAAACTTCTATCTTCTTTTTCCCTTGCATTTAATCTTGATACTTAAGATTACTAAGTATTAAGATTATATATATATATATATATATATATATATATATATATATATATATATATATATATATATATATATATATATATATACATATATATATATATATATATATATATATATATATATTATATATATATATATATATATATATATATATATATATATATATATATATATATATATATATATATATATATATATATATATATATATATATATATATATATATATATATATATATATATATATATATATATATATATATATATATATATATATATATATATATATATATATATATATATATATATATATATATATATATATATATATATATATATATATATATATATATATATATATATATAGTTGCCGGCGGGAGTGGACGTACTTAAAAAAATGGGAGTAAAATATAAAGTATTTCAGGGTGTATGTAAAGTATATTTATATATTGTTAAGGCAAGTGGATGGACGACACCTGCCCCTAGCCGAATGGAAAAACCGATCGACCTTAGACGGTCAGAAAGAAAGAGAGACGACTAAGGAGGCTAGTGAGCGCCCGCTCACCTCGATCGCACAACAGAACTAAGAACCACTCAGGTTCGATATGGCCGGATCTTCCAATTTGTGTACTTTAGGAGACTATGCTACGAAATGAAACACTGAGCAATAATGTATAAAAATATATAATTAATTAAAAAATAGAAAATATAGATTATTTAATACCCAAAAAAATAAATAGTGTTTTAAACACAAATATATAGAATATGCATATAATATAAATAATTCATACAACAATTAGTACTTTTCCATGGAAAGAATATAAAATTATAATAATAGTTTTCCTAGTAAAATTCCTAGTAAAATCTATATTAAGAGACACGATTTAACTTATCTTTGTCTAGATTGAGTATTCATTGAATAACCTGGCGAGACCGGAACTTCTCCAGTATTGAGTAGTATACACCCTCAATTGCGGACTAGATTATGATAAGCCAGCCGGAACTGTGAATGATGACTGAGAGAACAGCTGATAATGACACTAGATTACTTTTCTACACGTCAAGTAATGAGTCACTCCTTAAAGAATATATGGCGTTATACATGGATTACAATTATCGAGACCATATGTAGAATACTATAATCAATACTGCTCACTCAGAACAAGACCTGAACGTTTACTCGATCTCAAGATTCCAGATTAACAGGCAATAAGACCCTAGACTGGCCAGTGTGGGGATTACAAATAATTACCCCAGTGCCACACCTTAATAAAAATGATCTTAACATAAAATGAATTAAATAATAAAATCATAAAGAATATACAACCTACCCTTGTAAGGGTAATATGCCGTCTTAAAAATCACAACCTGCTTTAATTAGATAATATCAACCTGTTTTAAATATTGCCTGAAATGGGAACAATAGCTCATAAGATTTTACTATTAGCACAAGCTAAATAAATAATAAAAATAAATAAATAAATTTAACATAGGAGAATAACATTAACGCATCTAAACAATAAACACATTAACATCAATCTCCCTTCAAGCTCTCCAATCTAGGATATGGCACATGCACATTAATATTGAGGATCCCACGCACAGCCAGAATAAAACACATAACAGCTAAGCAACAAGCAGGTAAGACTATTCTTCCAAGAATACTCCATGCAACCTGAAACGAGAAAAATATACTCGGCAGCAGCCAGCTCCTTACATTACCCCCCACTAAAAATGAGGTCATTTTTAAAGAATTCAAAAAGCAGCCGCCGAGATTGTTCTCGCCTCAGGCACCATCAAAATGAAAACAACCTAACGAGTTCCCGAGTCCCGCCAAGGCTCTACACTAGTGCATTAAGGCACAGAATATAAATTTAAAAAAATTCAAAAATATTATCAAATTGGCTTTACAACATTAGCCAAGAAAACCTTTAATATCAACATCAAGGCTTTACAACATTAGCCAAAATGCGAATTGCATGATAATACTACCTTATGGCTTCACAACATTAGCCATAAGGTGAAATGGTAATTCAAAGATATGAAGAATACTATGTAAATAAGAATAGGAACAAAAATAAATACATAACAAATTCTAAAATTATAGTAATGTAAAACGGAGCTTTACAACATGAACTCAAAATATATATAACGCAAAAATGAAACAACAAAAAAAATTCTTTATTTAATCTCCACTATGAAATAGTGATAACAGAATACAAAATAAAATTTATCTTTATTTTTCCATGTCATAAGAACCTTATATATACGTTCTGTCGGCAAAGCATGTCGATTTTTTGTAAAAAATAAAAAATTCACTTGTACATACAGAATATGCCTCCCTGCATAATGATAATGCTGAATACACCTATGACCCAGGAGGATCAGTCTTCCCTTCCTTCATCCACTCCAACATCTGTTGAGCCCTTGTCAGAATATCCCATCGCAGGGCAGCACTCGCTTCCTCTGGTACCAAGCAACGTTCCAGTCCCTGTAAATAGAACCACAGCTGACGTTCCTTTGCCTCTGGTAAAGGATGTAATAATACCAAAGGGGTAGACATTGAATTAGGTGCTGCTCTCGAAAACTCCTGTTCACTGGGTGTTTCCAACCAATCAAGCTCCTCACTCCAATGAGACGGGATGTGAGTAGTCTCTTGAGCGTTCAAGAATACTCCGGATGATGGTTGAAACTCCATCAGATCCTTGAGCTGCAACACCCTGGACGTGATAGTCTCTCGTCCACGCATATTACCTCTTGTTGGACTTCGCACTACAGGCAACATACTCTGAATGGTCATAGGTGGTGAAGCCACCGGATCCGGAGGTAAGTCTAGAATATGCCTTTCCGTGAAAAGATTCGCAGTCTGCGAGACTTCTTCTTGCGGCTCAACAGCATCCTGTTCCAGTAGAAGGTCGACTGACGCTCCTCCCGGAGACACAGAAGGCAAAACTGCCACCAATGTTTCCACAGGTATGACAGTGGGAGAACCTGTCACCTGCCCATCCCCAGATGTACTCGAGCTCGTATGACTTGGGTCAACGGCAGATTGCTCCTGTAATTCTTGCAAATTAGGTAGCAAAGAATACTCTTATTCCGAAAATGGTGTTACGTCAAATCCGCAAAAGTCCGACTCGACTTCTCCCAACTGTGGTGCGTCAAACAAATCCTCCTGCACTTCCTCTAGCGCCTCCTTCAACCTTGGTAATGCTCCCACACCAATCTCCTCTGTCGCATCCTCTCTCCCCTCACTCATCCCCAGCATCAAGCTTTTAAAATACGGATTCCGTAACAAATAAATGGGAACATCCACCCAAGGCCGCAGCTGAGAATAATGAGCGGAAAGTTGTTTATTCTGCGAGCAAAATGAATAGCGAGATATGACATAGGACAGGTCGTTAGAATGTACGTGAAGAATACAGAAAGGTCCCGTAAAACGAGTCTTAAATTTATTAGACACCAGATCACCCTGATGGTGCGTCTTAAAAGCCACATTTTCTCCTTCCTTATAGGGTGCAAAACGGGAAGCTGGTTCACGCCAGTACTTTTGCAAACAAGGACTCCTTGAAAAATCATGTGCATGCTTTAAAAGAATATCACTCGGTGTAGCATAAATAGCCGAATGGGATGTATTGTTATACAGAATAACCGCCTGAGGCAACTTATCATCCCATGATGCAGGATTATCCTGTGCCAACATTCGCAAAGTTTGTAATAAGGTGCGATTAACCTTTCCGTCACTCCGTTACCTTGTGGCATATGACTAGAAATTAATACATGTGGAATTCCGAATTCTTTCAATACCTTATTAAATGGTTCCCCCATAAATTCCAACCCACGATCACTCAAAAGGCGATCAGGAATATACGGTAAAAATGGTAAGGGTTTATACTTGAAAGTATTAGCGACTGAAACACTAGTTTTATTACTTAGGGGCACTATAGAGATAAATTTTGAAAAATGGTCTATAGCAACTAAACAGTATTTATTATTTCTATGGTACGGGGCAACTGCAATAAATCAACGGCCAACAAATCAAAAGGATAAGAAGATGAGATTTTTAACATAGCTGATAATGACACTAGATTACTTTTCTACACGTCAAGTAATGAGTCACTTCTTAAAGAATATATGGCGTTATACATGGATTACAATTATCGAGACCATATGTAGAATACTATAATCAATACTGCTCACTCAGAACAAGACCTGAACGTTTACTCGATCTCAAGATTCCAGATTAACAGACAATAAGACCCTAGACTGGCCAGTGTGGGGATTACAAATAATTACCCCAGTGCCACACCTTAATAAAAATGATCTTAACATAAAATGAATTAAATAATAAAATCATAAAGAATATACAACCTACCCTTGTAAGGGTAATATGCCGTCTTGAAAATCGCAACCTGCTTTAATTAGATAATATCAACCTATTTTAAATATTGCCTGAAATGGGAACAATAGCTCATAAGATTTTACTATTAGCACAAGCGAAATAAATAATAAAAATAAATAAATAAATTTAACATAGGAGAATAACATTAACGCATCTAAACAATAAACACGTTAACATCAATCTCCCTTCAAGCTCTCCAATCTAGGATATGGCACATGCACATTAATATTGGGGATCCCACGCACAGCCAGAATAAACACATAACAGCTAAGCAACAAGCAGGTAAAACTATTCTTCCAAGAATACTCCATGCAACCTGAAACGAGAAAAATATACTCGGCAGCAGCCAGCCCCTTACATTATATATATATATATATATATATATATATATATATATATATATATATATATATATATATATATATATATATATATATATATATATATACCATGTTAAGTCATACATGACCACTGGTATACAACATCCCTCAAACATTCTCTTTTTCACTTCTCTTGGCAGTCTTTCTCTATTCCAAATATCCAACCTCACAACACCTTCTCACCTTACCTTATTCTATGCCTTACCTCATCGCCCTCACTATTATCTCTCTCTCCAGTAATCACAACAAGATACTTAAATAAACTAACCAAAACCAATCTCTCCCTAACCACTTTAATTTGCATTTCATCCCTCTTGTCCATATTCCTCACCCCTCCCCATCAATTTTCACCCACAACACTTTACTCTTTCCCGCATTTAATCTTGAACCGAACTCATCGCATCCCTTTACAAAATTTACCGCTAACAGCTTCAATATCATATGAATCTCCGGCAAAAGTACAACATAATCCGCATAGAGTAACACATTCATAACTTACATACTATGTTCATTTCTCATTCTCACCTCTCTCCCTATTTTATTCATCTTTCTTACCAATTTATCAATTAAGAAATTAAGAGTTCACAGAGACATTTCACAATCCTGCCTTAACCCATTAATGCCCGAAATTAAAAAAGTTTTAATTTTTTTTTAAAATTTACATATATAGTCTATTTTAGTCCTAGAAATGTTAATTTCCAAGAATTTTTAAAAAATTCCGTCTCTTTCATAGATTTTCAGGCCGTGTCTTCTTAGACACAGTGGGCATTAGCGTTTGCAACAACTCGAAATTTAGATAATGATAATTTTTGCTAAAGTTATATTATTTTTATTATTATTAATATATATATATATATATATATATATATATATATATATATATATATATATATATATATATATATATATATATATATATATATATATATATATATATATATATATATATATATATATATATATATATATATATATATATATATATATATATATATATATATATATATATATATATATACAAAGCATTCATATGCATGAAGACCTACATTGCATTTTGTGCAACGATATTGTACGGATATTCTATAGATTGCACATCTCCTACGCTTGTCTATTCTGTCTAGTAAATTCAAGAAGCGGAATGCTTTCGAATATTACGGTATAGCATTCACAAATTGACAACACTGAAATTTAGGCAAAAGGGGAGTAAGGCCAATACCATTTTTTTTTTATTGTATTCTAATTCGGTACAATGCTCGCATTTTTTCGAACAGATCCACTCCTCCCATGTTTTTATTATACAGTTTTACGATATTTGGTTGAGAGAATGACTGCTTGTTTCCTATCTCCTCTACTCCAACGTTTGCAACTACCAATTTCAAAGATGCCTCTTTTTTTTGAGTTTGTAACCATGGTTACTTGACTGTTGTCATTTCATCGAACAAGAGTAACCCCAGATTTTTTTCCTTCTACGGCACAGTAAGTGCCATGACATGTCTTTTTCAAGTCCTGCAAAGGAGCATTCTCAATTCTGTAACTTCGGATTGTTCCAATGCAAAACAATTTGTTAGTTGCAAGGGTGTCCATCAATGAAAGTGATGTAAAATGATTGTCCATATATATATTTGGATGACCCTTCAGGAACGCATCCTAAGCACAGCTTCTCTGTCACAGAAGACCCTACTGTCTTTCCAGGTATCTTGTCCCCTCCTCCTGTATATGGATGAAACTTGATTATGTATCCTTCTGGTGTAGTTAGGCACCAGAATTTGAACCCAAATCTAATAGGTTTTCCTCTAATAAATTGCTTCATGGAATGATGCCCATAATATGGCTATATAGCTTCATCTAAAGAAAATTTACTGCCAAGAGGCTCTATGAAATTAAAAAATTTGTTGTTTTGTTGTTCAAATGATCTTTGAGGGGTCAAATTTTGTACACTTTGTTGTTAGGATCAATGGTTATATCATTGAAATGTAGAAATTGGTGAATTTTTTCAAATTTATTTCTACCTTATAGAATTATTAACCAAATTGTTGTTTGAATTGGGACGTCTTTCCCAGTACATTCTTCTAAAGGGAAGTTTGTTGTAACCGGACAACAAAAGAATTCCGAAATAAATGTACAATTCATCGACAGAAACTGCAAATTGTTGGTCTCCTTTTTGAGATAATATTTTACAGATTCTCTGCATATATGATCCATAAATTATTCCGCAAAACACATATTGAAAAGGTCGATCGGTTTTCCATTGGATTTCTCTATGTTCTCTAGAATTGCAGGCTTGGTCTTTGCTGCATTACAGTCATTTATTTATCTTGAAAGATTTTTTTAAAGATTCTGAAGATCATTTCCGTAAAACATCTTCATGAAAATTAACATCCGTATCCGCAATTGCGAAAATTCAACATCCACATTCTTACTTTCGAAAATTCTATATCCGTATCCGCAAATGAGAAAAATATGACATCCGATCCACCAATATATATATATATATATATATATATATATATATATATATATATATATATATATATATATATATATATATATATATATATATATATATATATATATATATATATATATATATATATATATATATATTAGTCTAAAATTTCAGCTACAATAGCAAGTAAAGATGAAATCGAAAGTTTCTGAGTCACAAAAAAAATTATTCAAATATTTGTTAACGTTACTTCCCACTGTGTCTAAAAAGACACGCGGTAAAATAACACCCTATAAAATTTATTTCACTAATAAAATATTCGTTTTCGCATTTTCATCATACAGTACAATTACTAATAAGTAAAAAAAAATAAAAAGTAACTTATCCAAGCATGCAAATACCCCAAAAAACACTTACAAGTCAATGCATGTCAACACTCAAGCTCATCAAAAATTTTACTACTGAAATTATTGCATGTAGAAACGAAAAACAAAGAAATTTGAGGAAAACATTGCCATAAATCGCTAGAAGAATCATTCCTTAGAGTAACCATTCGTACCAAACGCAAAAAAAAATTAAAATATATTATTTTTTAAATATTTTATGAGGTCATGTTTTACGTGTCTAAATAGACACAGTGGGCATTAATGGGTTAATCCATCATTTACATTGAATATCTCAGTATCCATTCTATTTACTCTCAAACGCGATCTATTATTCTTATGCAATACTTTAATACTTTCTATTACCCTCTCATCAATTCCAATCACACTCTAAACCTCCAACAGTTCACTAGTGTCTATCTTATCGTAAACTTACTTTAGATCTATATAACAAATGAGCTCATCCTTCTTTAAACCTCTACTTTTTACTTCAATCATTCTTAGAGGGAAAATCTGATCCATACTCCATTTACCTTCTATAAAATCAATTGTTCTTCTCCTTTTAATTCATTCATTAAAAGTTTTAAAGACACTTTCCCCACTAAGCTCAATATTATTCTCCTGTAATTTCAACAATCAAATTTATCAACTTTTCCTTTTTACAAGGGGATCACACATAAATCTTGCCAATTTTGAGGCACCAAACATAAAGTAACTGGCTTACCAATCATTTTTTCACACTCACCCCTTGCAATATATATATATATATATATATATATATATATATATATATATAGGGTGGCCGAAAGATGAAAAATATTTTCAAATAAAAAAATCAGTCATCGTATTACCTGGCTTTTGATGCGAAAAACCCAATTTTCATGATGAAAAT
>SEYY01009256.1:0-24681 GCA_009176605.1 Armadillidium nasatum
AACATAAAAATAAACAATGATAAATGACATACATAAAAAATATAAACATTAAAAGAAAGAGTACACATAACACCTCCACAAATGATGGAAACAATCAGGAGCTCCAATAATAATTATGATAGGAGGAAATAAGGGATGTCCTAATTAATGAAACAACACGAAGAGGTGATAACAGATGAACGGAAACTATGCCTGAAGGATGTGAAAGGGGAACGGCTTGCATGTTGTTGTTGAGATCTGGTTTATTTTTAAAGATAGATAGATTCAAGAATGTGAAGTGAAGTAGGATCAGTGTTTAGAGTCAAGAATGGAGAAGTGTTGAGGAAGAGGAAAGATGTTGCAGGACTGAGTATGTAGGCGTATATTGGAGTGAGAAGGAGTAGAAATATGTTTCTATTTTTTAAGTATGTCATTTATCATTGTTTATATTTTATGTTCAAGCATGTATTTGGCATGTATATTTGTGTATGTTTGTATATATGTATATGTTTGTACCAATGTATGTATGTTGCTTGTCTGTGGGTGCATCTATATATTTAGTTATTTTGTCAAAAATCTATATATATATATATATATATATATATATATATATATATATATATAATATATATATATATATATATATATATATATAATATATATATATATATATATATATATATATATATATATCATTTTCTCATTATATACCTGTCTTTTATACATTATCCTGTATTGTTTGTATTTACCAACCACTTGTTAAAATTTAATCTCAATATAAATCCAATATTCATTCCAGTTCTTTATATACTTTTAATGTGTTTCTTTAGTTGTTCAGTTTCAAATCTGTTTTTTTTTTTTTACTTTTACAATTTTAAACATTTTATGGTATATATATTTGATATGTATATTTTTTTATTCTGTTATTTTGATCAATTCATTTATGTTGTTAGCCTTTTTCTCAATATTAATTCAAAACATCTGATAGCTTAATAAAATTACATAAATCTTAATTATATGTTGCATTCATTTTTTGTCTTTCTGTTTCTGCTAAAGATTAAGCTCAAAAGGAGAAATTCAATTTATACTATATATATATATATATATATATATATATATATATATATATATATATATATATATATATATATATATATATATATATATATATATATATATATAATAGATTGGACAAAAATATGAAAACACCTGGTAAATGCCTACTTTACTTTTTAATATGGTTTGGGACCACCTTTCACATTAATAATCACCCTAAATTCTTCTGGAAATGGTCAAATATAAGTTATGAATGGTGCATAATGGAGCATTATACCAAGTTCAAATCCAAAACTAAATAAAATTCCATTAGGGATGTTAGTGGTGGTTAGAGATACTGAACCCTATTCTCCAATATTTACCACAAGGGTTCTATAAACTTCTATTGATATTAAGGTCTGGCAATTGTAAGGGCCAGAGAAGACATGAAAGATCATCTGCATGTTCATCAAACCAAAACTGGACATGGGGCTTTTTGAATTGAGTGTCTCATCTTTATAAATGGTGCTACCCCCTAAAAAATAATCCATACAGCGCAACTCCCAAGGAACAATCTCTACACTAGTGATGGATCGGATGTCATATTTTCCAATTTGCAGATGCGGATGTTGAATTTTGGAGAAGTGCGGATGTTGAATTTTCGAAAGTGCGGATGCGGATGTTGAATTTTCGAAAGTGCGGATGCGGATTTTGAATTTTCGAAAAGTCGGATCGGATGCGGATGTTAATTTTGATGAGGATGCGGATGTTAGTTATATATATATATATTTCATTATCACCTTTCCCACTTTCGTGAGGTGGTGCCCGCCACAATTCCCTTACAAACATAACTATTCTTACCTTTCAACGCTTTCACCACCTCCCTCCATCTCTGTCTCCACAAATCTTCTACCCTCGTCTAAACTCAAATTGCTTCCATCAAAATCACTCTCACTCCATCCATCCATCTCCACTTCGGCCTTCCCCTCCCCCTACCCTTCCCCTATCTACATCGGATCTACGTACCTTGCCAACCATTCTGTTCTCTTTCATTCTTCACATATGTCCAAACCATTTTAGCACATCCTCCTCCTCTCTATCAATTACACCCTTCTTCCATTTACACATCTCTCTTATTCTTTCATTTCTAATCCTATCAATCCTTCTCAATTTATATATCACTCTCAAATCTTTCATCTCAAAGACATTGAAACTTTTTCTCGACCGAGCACTTATCGTCTATGTTTCACACACATACAATACAGAAAGAAGGTGAACACATACATTCAAACATTCTTATCTTTATTTCTTTCGAAATTTTTCCTTTCTTCCATACTTTTCTTAGGCCCCCCAATACTTTTATTCCTTCTACCACTCTGTTCTTTATTCCTTTTTCCATCCCACCCTTACCTTCCACCCAACATTACTAGATATTTGAATTCATTCACCTCCTCAAGTTTCCATTCTCACACTTCTACAAACCAATTCCTCCCTCCACATTTCCTCATCCCCACCTCCAATCCTCATAACTTTATTCTTCGCTGGATTGAATTTCAATCTCTTGTTTGTACATTTTCCCTTCAAACTCTCTCACAAGTATTCTCATCTTTTCTTCAGATTCTGCCACCAACACATGCCGCATCATCTGCAAAAAGTAAAACATTCATTTCACATTCACCCTCCATATTTCTCAACGTAATACTCTTCCCTTCTCTCTCTCCATTTTTCTGAGTAAACAATTCATCAATAGATTAAATAACATGGAGATATTACAAACCCCTGTCTCAATCCCACTCCTATGCTAAACCAATCCGATAGTTCTCTCTTCACCCTCACTCTTGATCTACAATTCGTATATATATATATATATATATATATATATATATATATATATATATATATATATATATATATATATATATATATATATATATATATATATATATATATATATATATATATATATATATATTAGTGATGGATCGGATGTCATATTTTCTAATTTGCGGATGCGGATGTCGATTTTGTAGGATTTTGAATTTTGGTGCGGATGCGGATGTGATGCGATGTTGATGTTGAATTTTGAAAGTGCGGATGCCGATGCGGATGTTGAATTTTCGAAAATGCGGATGCGGATGTTGATTTTTGTGCGGATGCGGATGCCATCACTACTCTACACCATTGGATAAACCTAGTCAATTAAAATGAGTTTTTCATTCAGGATCCTACTGGCAGTTGCATTATCGTGCAGTGTGATAACTGACCTTCAGAATACAGTGATGTTGCTGCCCAAACCATGATGGAATCTGTGTTTCATTTGTGGCATAAGGTAGTCCAGATCATATTCGGATGTTCTCAAGTAAACTAAGCCAGAGGTTGGGAACAGTATGAAGATAAATTCATCTAATGAAAGGACTTTCTTCCATTGATCAGCAGTTCAATTCTTATGAATGTTGCACCACTCTCTCTACTTCCTGATATTCATGCCATTTACAAAAGGTTTTGTAAATATTCTCATGAATATTCAATCTTACTGAGTTCTCTCCTTAATGTTTTTTTACTGACAGGGTTTGTAAGACTGATATTCAGCTTTGAATTAATATATGCAACTGTTTTCTTACTGTTTGTCAAAATTCTCTATAATGCTTGTCTGCCTCTTTTCATTTATACTCCAACTTACATCCATCTGGGTGTTTCTTGAATGATGTTTCTCCAGAAGCACAATATGGGCTTATGTTGATCTTGGATACTGTTCTGTGAACTAACAACTTTCTCATTTGAAACTCTGTAAGCTTAGACATATTTCACTTGTACCACCACAGAATGTTGACCAGAGTATCTGTTGCTTCCTACTGACATTACAAGTTAATTATTATATATGACACACAAGGGCCTGTGGTGCTTCTTCATTTTCGGGTAGCTGAAATCTTATCATATTTACCCATTCATTCTTTCTAATCTTTCCATATTTTTGTTCAAACACTGTATATATATATATATATATATATATATATATATATATATATATATATATATATATATATATATATATATATATATATATATATATATATATATAATATAAAAAAAAACTAATTTTATTTTGTTTATAATTGAAGATTTAATAAATTTTTCAAAGCAACCAATATTTATTCAACATGAATAGCAAAAAGGTAGTTATATAGCACAGAATGGAAATAGATATAACAAAGATATAATATATTGCATGTTTTCTTAACTTAAAATTACTAATTCTTATAATTAAGAAATTTTTTACCAAATATCTGGATACTAAAAAAAAAAAAAAAAGAAAAAAAAAAAAAGGTTAGATAAGCCAGATAATCATTTAGTAACTGATATCTGGCCTATCCTTTATATATATATATATATATATATATATATATATATATATATATATATATATATATATATATATATATATATATATATATATATATATATATATATATATATATATATATATATATATATATATATATATATATATATATATATATATATATATATATATATATATATATATATATATATATATATATATATATATATATATACCGTATATATATATATATATATATATATATATATATATATATATATATATATATATATATATATATATATATATATATATATATAATCATTTAATAAAGTATTTCTCAAACCCTACCTTAAGCGTTACTAACAGGGTGACAGTCTCTACGGAATAATATCCTCTATCCACATAATCTCCCATAAAAAGATAATTTGTATCTGGAGACCTGCCTCCAATTTTAAATAATTCCATTAAGTCATGGAACTGGCCATGCACATCACCACACACTGTGACTGGAGATTTTACTTCTTGAACATTACTTTCTTTGGCAAGTACTTCTTTTGCCTAAAATAATAAAATAAAATATATATATATATATATATATATATATATATATATATATATATATATATATATATATATATATATATATATATATATATATATATATATATATATATATATATATATATAGTAACCATTTATAAATTTAATCCATTTCATTTTAAATATATATAATATTGTAGTGGTAATTTACAGGTTTCTAATAAAGAATAACTGAAATCTTGACTGTTCAAATATTCTCTTAACATTTCTTATTTTTGTTACAGAATGACTGAACAAAAAATTTGAGTTAATGAATGCAAGGTAAAAGAAACATTATCTATTTGGAATACTGACAATATGATTTGAACCAATAATCATGGAGAATTGCTACTTTTGCTTGTGAAATGTGTAAGGTTTCAGTAGCAGAATTAAGGGTATTATTTACCCAGTAAATATTATGTCAGCAGTAAGGTCTGTTGAACATGGAAATGATATGCCTATAACAAATCCACCAAAGCATGTTGATAATATAAGTTCAAGTCAAGATTATGACATTAATATGGAAAGAAAAAGGGAAAAATTGACTTTTAAGTAAACATATTGTAAATATACTGTAATGACTTTAAAATTTAACAAATTTATATAGTATGAAAAATCATTTTTATTTCCCTCAATATTTGAAAAATTCTTAGGGAAAAATATTTCTATTTGCAATATATTGAAAATATAAATACAAAATATGATGAAATGCTTTCTAAACATACTTTTTCTTAATATAAAAGTAATTAAAATACATTAAAAAATTTATTAAAAAAGAATTTTTGTTCTGAAATTGAAAGCAACTGTCTTTTAACTGTCCATTATTCCTTTTTTTCAAATCAGAATTTAGCAATGTTCAGACATTTCTAAATCTATTTAAGTTAAAGTAACCTTTTTTTTTTTTTGAAATATGCTTATTATTTTTCATCCATATTTTAATACAAGATGCAAATACATGGCACTCCAATGTGAAAGAAAATTTATTAAATATATATATATATATATATATATATATATATATATATATATATATATATATATATATATATATATATATATATATATATATATATATATATATATATAATATATATAAAATTATTTTTACAAATTTTTTGTAACATCAATGATTCCACAACCTTGGCTATGTTTTAAGTTTCAAATCCATATATGTAGTTTCAGTCGAACTAGCAATGAGAGGGTGTGTTACTAGTTTCAGCAACTTGGTCTTGTACAAAAACATCCAAGATAACTATAGCATTCACAGTAGTGGATTTTTCCATACATGACCAGGTTGTTGAAACGAACAACATGTCTACGTATTTCAAGTTTCACTGGAACAATGCATAGAGAGTTGAAACTATATATTATTATTAATGGTTTATCATCATCATTTTCCTAAAAACTTTTGAAAAATATCATAAATTTAAGGTATAACACGTTATAATTTTATTACAAATAATCAGTTTTATTGTACTATGAAATAACACCAGTTGAGCAGGACTGTTTAACATTAATAAAAGAGAGTAATGAGTTTTGATGCAAGAAGAATGGATCCGTTTTGAGGCTAGATAAATTTACAGTAATTTGCTTCATGATCACAGGAATGGAAAATTGCAAAAAAAATTTATAAACATTTTGGAAGAAAAAATTATATATATATATATATATATATATATAATATATATAATATATATATATATATATATATATATATATATATATATATATATATATATTATTAGGAAAGAAGCTTTCTGAGCTTATGTATCGATATTTTTTATATTGATATTTTGAAATTTAGATTTTAATCGTATCCTTTATATCGATATTTTAAAATTTTTATAGTGAAATTTTAGTTTAACTTTCCCTATATATATATATATATATATATATATATATAATATATATATATTAGGGATGAAGTATCGGTATATTTTCAGGTATCGGTATATTTTCAGGTATTGGTATCGGTGAATTTAAAAATCTTAGTATCGGTATCAGGTAAAAATTTTGGTATATGAATGGATAAAGTATCGGTATCAGTATCTGTAAATGTTTAGGTATCAGGAAAAATTTTGGTATCGCTATATATATATATATATATATAATATATATATATATATATATATATATATATATATATATATATATATATATATATATATATATATATATATATAATGTGTCTATGTGTGGTGTAATACGGCAGCAGGCCTGTATCTCATTGGCAACGTTCTTGTAAAGGTTAGGCCTGTATTTTACGGCAACTTCAGTAGTTCAGGTTATGATATCGAACTAAGTACGCTAGAAAACTAAATAATAATTATAAAAATAATTAGAATAATAAGCATACATGAAATGAAAACTAAATAATAATAACAAATATCAAAAAATTTGAATTGGCATATCGATGTTTCGATATATTGATATTTCGAATGTCAATATTTTCCAAATATTGAAGCTCAGAAAGCTTCTTAATCTTTACCTATATATACTTAGCAAACATTATTTTTTTTGTAGGTTAGGCCTTTTCATTGGCTGTTATGTATAGTTAACGAACATTGGCTTTTGGTTTGATTACGTCTAATTGTTGGCTGTTAGGCATAGTTTTACCCTTTTAAGTCTAGGTTAAGTTAAATCGAACTAGTTTGTTAGATCTACCAAATTAGTTTGACTTATCCTAACCTAGACTTAAAGGGTAAAACTATGTCTAGCAGCCAACAAATAGGCCTAATCTAACCCAAAACCACTATTCATTAAATATACATAACTCTTAACAAAAAGGCCTAACCTGTAAAAAAATTATATTCACTAAGTATATATATATATATATATATATATATATATATATATATATATATATATATATATATATATATATATATATATATATATATATATATATATTTAGGATGCACCGATTAATCGGCAGATAATCGGTAATCAGCTATTCACATGATTAATCGGCCGATTGCTTAAATCCTTTACCAGAACAAACCAACCTTTACAAGACTATTTTATAACTGCCAAGTTAATTATCAGATACCTTCGTCACATTAGCAAATAACAATACCAATATAATTTTCAAAATTGTTTGTCATTTTGTGCCTGGCTGCTATTATGGCTTTTGCTTTTTTCTTTTTTTTTTTTACTTTATTAAGAAATCATTCATAAATTATGAAACATTAACATATTTATAATTGACTCATTATTAATACAAATACTACAAATACATACATACAAATTGCATAAAAATACTACTAAATTTTGGCAGTTTTCCATGTTTTCTGTTTATACTGTTGCCTCTTCAATTCATGTTGTCTTCTATCTAAGCTCTCAAGCTCATCAGTATTTAAAGTTCAATACTCTTAAGTTATAATGCAGAAACATAAGAGTTTCCCCATTTTCAGGACACAGCCTTTCCCTTGTAGGTTCATAGTACTAAAAAGTCTTTCACTCTCAACAGATGATGGTGGTGCGCTTAGATATTTTGAAGCCAAATTGCTCAATATTGGTAAAGTCTCCCGTGTCTTTTTCCACCAAAGTAATGGGTCTTCGCTTCTTTGAAGTGTTGGTAGAGTTAAATATTGATCCAGTTCCTTTGCGCATCTATAAGTAACAGATTTACTCCTCTTGAGTTTGGGTTGCACATCTGTTGTACTTGCAATGTCTAAGTCTGAATTTATTTTCATAGGCTTATTTGACTCAAAATCATCTAACAGTTTTGAAAGGGAAACAGTTTTAGGTACACTTTCATAAGTTTCATTATCTTGATCATCATTAGAAGAGCTGTCTCCTGTTTGACTATCAATAGAATTTATCTCAGATTGATGTTCTACAATATCCATAACCCATTTCTTAATAGTGTCTTCTTTAATGTCATCCTTTTGAAATTTCAATTTAAATCTGGGATCGAGAAAAGTAGCCAAGCACAGAAATTTTTCATTTATGTATGATGCAAATCTTTTTTCAGTTGATGCACTGAATTCTTCAACAGTTGAAATAATTCCACTAAATTCACCAGTATGTTTGGTAGCTTTTAATAGAAATAATCTGAGAGCTAATATTGTGTTACTTGATTCTTTGCTGATGTCTTCAAATGGACTTAATAACTGGACAACTTATTTCAACAATTGTTCATTGGTAACTTGATAAAGTTGGAATGTTCATTGTCAACAGCATACATTATAAAGCTTTTAGCTGTTCTAAATTTATTTTCAACATATTATATGTTGAATTCCAGCGAGTAGACACATCTTGAATCAGTTTATGTTTGTCCTTTTAAGCTGCTCCTGGAATTCAGTTAATTTGCTAATCGCTAATGAAGAATGATTAAAGTGTGATACTATTTTTCTGCTATTTGCAATTATATTGCTCACAGCCCTTTTGCGAAAATATTGAATCATTTACTGAAAGTTGCAATGTGTGTATGAAACATGATAGTGACTGTACACCACACTCCCTCATACCACCAACCATATTTGCGGCAGGAAACTCGTAGTACAAGAAAAATTTTGTTGGAGATCTTATACTCATTCAGAACAATGTGTAGTTGTTCACTTATTATTTCAGCTGTATGTGAACCAGGGAAAGGAACAACTCTAAGCACAGCTCTACATTGTTCAAACTCATCTGAAAGCCAATGGCATGTCACACTCAGAAATGGAGCATTATTTGTTGAAGCTGTCCAAATGTCTGTGGTCAAAGAAAGACTGCTAATTTCATCAAGCGATATCTGAATTTTTGCTTTTACTTTCATAAATATATCTGGGATTATTTTGTCTGTGAAATATTTTCTTGATGGAATTCTGTAATTAGGACAGAGTTTTGCAATAAGCCTTTGGAATCCAATGTCAGATGTTAAAGAATATGGTTGAATATCAACAGCTATCATGTCTCCTATCAAATAATGCATCTCTTGGGACTTGTGATTATTAATATTCCAAATTTTACTCTTTACAAAAACTGATCGTATAGTTGGTTGAACTGGAGGCTCATAGTTGCTGCACCTTGCTTCTGAAGTATTTGGCTGTGACCAATCATATTGCCTTTTCAGCTTATCCGTTTCAGCTTTTGCTTCATCTGATTGAATTTCTTAATGTGGTTCAACATATTTGTCATTGTAGAACTCTTCTCAGATTTGCCACCTCTTGATATGGTGGCTTTACATAATTTAAAAATGCATTTACTGTTTATCCTTAGAATGAAAAATCAAAATACTTCCAACAATATATATATATATATATATATATATATATATATATATATATATATATATATATATATATATATATATATATATATATATATATATATGCAAGTTATGTATTTAATTTATGGATTAATGATTATGCATCAAAAGTGCTTAAATTTTCTTTTTTTATAATTTATATAGAGGAATATTGTTTTCTTATAATGTATAAAAATTTAAATGGTTGAAAATTAAAAGGAATTGTCTTTTCTGTTTTCTCTTTTGTCTATAACCTCAAATTGCATTAGATTAAAGCTCAATAAAATTTTTTTTGAAGATTTGATTGAATATATATTAGGAATTCTAAACTCTAACAGTTCTATATTGGATAAATTATATTAATGAAGATCAGATTCTTGTATTACCCTATATGAAATCTTGAACCAAATATTAAGGAAGTTATATTTCTAATATATAAACTACTTTAAAGTTTTTTAATATAGTAAGAAGGAACTAATATATGTTATATCATTATGTATCAAAAAATATGACAAAATAAAACAAATAAAAAAAAAGTATTATTTTTTTTTTAAATCAATAAAATCAAAAAAATCAAATAAATCAAAAAAATTATATATTGATTTTTTTAAAAAAAATCAAAAAAATCACCAACCTTGAATGCATAGTTATTAGTAATAAATAATAATATTGATAACTGCTTTTTCTCAGAATTAATTTAAATTAGGTGTAATTGATGAAAGGACGCACCCTAATATATATACATATATATATATATATATATATATATATATATATAATATATATATATATATATATATATATATATATATATATATATATATATATATATATATATTAGGTGTAGATTGTTTCTGAGTTTCGATATTTTATTTTAATCGATACCTTTATACCTATAATTTTTTTTAAATAAAAATTAGTTTACGTTTGACTCATTGTGGTGCGTTGTTGTTATTTAAATATGAATATTCGAAATACAAGTATAATTTGTTCTCATATATATATATATATATATATATATATATATATATATATATATATATATATATATATATATATATATATATATATATATATATATATATATATATATAATTATTTGTGCTGTTATACAGCCCTAGGCTTGTATGTCGCACCAACGTTCTTGTGTAGGTTAGGCCTCTTTTACGGCAACTTCGGTAGTTCAGGTTATGATAAGTCGAATAATCATTTGTCTACGGGGGCTCTGCCCCCGTACCCCCCGACCCGTGAGTGGTGGTAATAATTTTACTTAGAGAGAGAGAGAATATATATATATATATATATATATATATATATATATATATATATATATATATATATATATATATATATATATATATATATATAGTCATTTAATACGTTGCCAAAAAAAAAAAATTTTTTTATGGGGAGGTGAAAAAAAATTATAGCCAGCCCATTAGCATGAAAGCTCTGACAACTTTTATAGGACTACGTCATTCTGCAGTATTAAACGATCTTGTGACGTCACATTGATTTCATTTGTTTTAAAGTGTTTTTTTTTTTTTAATTTTTGTAACGCCAATGATGCAGCAACCTTATCGTATCAGAAATTCTTAGGCTATGTTGTTAGTTTCAAATTCCTATGCGTAGTTATAGTCAAACTCCCAACGCATAGGTATATTAGCAACCTTGTCTCGTACAAAAAAATCCACTACCGTGAACGCTACAATTACCCACAATTACCTGAAGAAATACCTAAAATTGTGTACCTGTATAGTTTAACTCACAAACAAATTAATGATTTGAAAATATTAAAATATCCTAATTTATATACAAAATATATGAGTAATTGGTTTACAAATGATAGCGAAGCCTTGGCCCTAACTAATCAATATTTATTTACATCACATAAATCATTGCAAATCCACTGTGCAAATATTAAATATACCTTAATTTTTGCTGCTGAGAATAAAAGACTGCTGTGACAAAAGATCTTTATTCATGTAAAACTTTAGTTGGAGATTATTCAAGATCTTTAAGGAATCTTTCCCAATGAAAATCAAAAATAAAGGTCAGCCAATCTTCAAATTTTGATTGGTTGTAAATTTTTTCGTTTTGTTATTATGTGCAAAATATGATCTGCACTTCATTGTGATTTTAATTCTTTTACAAGTTTTCCTTATAATTTCAGAGTAAAAAGATGTTTGTATCTTTCTTTTAAAAGCAATCTTTTTCGTAAATTGATGTTATTAATAATTGTAACTATTTAGGCCTACTCTTTTCTTAAACTGCACATCTGACAAAGATTTGGGATAAGTACCCATTATGAAAATATATCTTTGTTCTGTCACATTTGGGGAAATCTATGACTAAGGACCTAGAAGCTTGAATATGCCAATAGCAGATCCTTTTACAGCAAAAATACTTACTTTCTCACACAAAGTCTTAACTTGGTTTTCAGCTAATTGTTTGCACTCCATTAATTGGTCAATCCAATGATCTAATTCTTTCATTTGCGCTTTATCTTCCATTTTTACAGTATTAATTTTACAAACTTAAACTAAACTAAAATAAGTAAACAACTAATATGGCCGACCGACAAGTAGCCTACTACTTTATCAGTGATACCAATATCAGACACATCCAATTCCGGGTTGAAATATTCCAAAGTGTAATTTTTGTCAAGATTTCAAGGTTGGCATAATAAAAATCAAATTAAATAAATCAGTTGATTTTTTTACGTGATTTTTTTTTAATTTTATTGATTTATTTTTTATTTTTTATTTTTTTTTTTTTAAAAAAAAATAAAACGTCACTATCTTCATATTTTTAAGTTCAAAAGATCAAAAGAAAATAAGTTAAAATTAAAATAAATTTAAGCATTTTATTGAACTGGGGAAAAAATAACCAAAGCCCAACGACATTTTTTTCTAAATTATTGAAACCTGCTATAGGTTTACTTTTGAACAGGATTGGCATAATAAAAATCAAATTAAATAAATCAGTTGATATTTTGATTTTTTTTTTTTTAAATAATGTCACTCTCTTCATATTTTCAAGTTCAAAATATCATACGAGAACTTAAAAAAGAAAATAAATTAAAATTAATAGAAATTTAAGCATTTTATTGAGCTAGAGGAAAAACTTAACCAACGACCAACGATATTTTTTGTTAAATTATTGAAATCTGCAACACTGTTTTACTTTTGAATTCTTGCTTTAGATATTTACTTTAAAAGGCGGATGAGTTACATAAAATTTATTAATTTTAAGATTTCAATGAAAATTGTTTTAAAAATTTATTTATTTATATATTTTGCAAGCTGTACAAGTAAGACCGTGACGAAGCATTCCATATTAATCTTAAATTCATTTAAATAAAAAAAATAAATGTTTAAGCTATCTAGTATCTATAAATGTGAACTTATTTAAAGAAGTTTATTGTAGACAACATGTTCTATAGAATTATGTAAAAAAAAAGAGAGAGAGCTTTAGAAATGTGCAAGTATTGAGCAATCTACCACAAAATCTTTCTTTTCCAAGATTATTTTTTTATAAACAATTGATTTAATCGGACCAATTCACTTACATTTAATATTCTATTCAAAGTTATAACTGGAGAAGGATCCAGTGTTGAAAAAAAAATTTATTTTTCATCCGATTCTCCTGAAATTTTCAATATAGATAGCTTTTTTCCCAACGAAAAATTTCATTCCTAACGTTTTTATGAGGGATTACCCGTAAAAAGTTTTTTTTTTTTAAATTTAAGGTATGTTTAAATCTCCGGTAAGGCCATGTAAAAATTTGTTTTGGTCTGAAATTTGTGTATTTCTATATCTATTGGCTACAAATGCTTCTAATAGAGTTTTGTTCTCTGCGTTACAGAAAAAATGCCCTTGGTTGACAGGTCGAATTTTTAATTTTTTTTTTTTTTTTTAATTTTGAAAAACTCACACCTTCGGACATAAAAATTTTAAAAAAAAACTGTACATTAAAAATCCTTAAATTTTGGAGAGTCTATAGATTAAGGGACAAGGCTACAGATTTCTTTAAATTCTTTATTCAATGCTATTTGTTCTTTTCCAGACATAGCTTATAGAAATGGCCAATTTTCGACGAAATTTCAAAAATTTCCAAAGTTTGAGAGGCTGTATCTCGAACCAAACAAATAAGTTTTAAAATGGCCATAAATAAAAGTCTTAGCTCTGCCCCTTCTCTAAGTACCTGCCAAATTTTAAAAAAAAATTAAGGGAAGGATCTAATTTCAAAAAATGTTTTTTTTTAAATATTTTGACCGATTGAACTGAAATTTGCAACATATAGCATTTTTTAAATCTAAGAACTTTCGATTTCTGATGTTTTTCTGAGCTTGTAAAGGTTTAAAAGTTATAGGGAGTCAAAATTCAAAAAGAGAATGAATAGAAATCGTAAACCAGTGGTTCGAATGACCCAAAAACTTCCCTATGCATTCTCAGTCCCAATTTCTCCAACTTTAATGTTGGACTTTTTTGATGACTTATGATAGCAATTGATTACAGAAGTTCATTTTTTTTAAATGGTATAAAACATACCCTTCCGGAGAAAAAAAATGAATTAAAAAAAAGCAAAAACTGTACATTAATGTTTTTATTTTTCTTCAAAATTTAAGTGCTGAGAGTTCCAACACTAAAATCAAATAATTTTTTAATTTAATGTTTATTTTAATAATAAAATTTAAATAACAGGCATAACCATAAAATATTTTTAAAACTAATGATATAATATAGTTTAATTGCTTTCTTTAAAATTTAAAATTTAAATACAGTGAATCGGTTCTATCAGTCGCATTTTCGTCATTTTTATGTAAAAATAAATAAAAGTAAAATAAAAAAAAATAGAAATAGTTTGTGATATTAGAAAACTTATAATTTAAATAACTTACTTAATTAAGCTAATTAACTAATTATATACTTATTTACTATATTTACTTATTAATTTATTACTTAGGCGAATCAGATTACTAATAAAAAAAGACGTAACTAAAAAAAATAAAAAAAAAAAAAAAAAATCATGATTTTTTTATAATATGACTCATATATAGAAAATAAATAAAATTTCTTTCTTAATCTGTAACTAAAAAAAATATAAATATATTATAATATATATATATATATATATATATATATATATATATATATATATATATATATATATATATATATATATATATATATATATATATTATATATATATATATATATATATATATATATATATATATATACAACAACTTTAACTTTTCCAATAAAAGCAAGTTTCAAAAAAATAAATTAATAAAGTTGAATTCAGTGAAATAAAAAATTGTACAGCCTATTTTTCCTGCTAATATGGGACTGTCCAGATTTTAAATAGAGCTGAAATTGAGAGGGGTGGCATGGAGTGGTTGTTAACACTGTTACAAAACATTATAAATAGATTGGAGTCTCATTTCTTACTATAAAGTAACTCTTCAAAATGAGCTTTTAAGGTCCAAATTTATTGTATTTAACAAATTGCAGAGTAATATGTTCAGAGCTTTAAGAAAATAATATAATTGATGTTGTAGAAACATTATGTACTCCTGAACTTAGAGCATCATGTCTGTTTTTAAATATCGCATCATATATTATATCTTAAGTTTAGCTGGAATTATAATCGTAAAAATTTTGATCGTTACAGAATATTACCAAAGTTTATCATATATATATAGGGTAAATTTTGATGTTACTAAGCGAGTTTTCATCTGGAAAGTATTAAAATCAGTTATGAAAAATAATATAATTAATCTAGGTTTCATTTTTTAGAATGCAGTTAATTAAAATGCCATGTTTATTGATTACACATGCGCCTTTATTTATACATTAAAAAACATTTAAACTCTTAAAATTATTTCACTCCCTAGATGTGTGTCTACCATTAGTCAACAATATATAAGACTCATAATTTGTTGGTGAATTGAATGAATCTTATTTTATTTGCCAGTAAATCAGTAAGAAAGAAATTGTAGAATAGCAAAATTGAAATTATAATGGAGAGAAAAATGAAAGAATGGAAGAAGGAGAGAGCGAGAGAGCTACAGAGAGTTATTGATTTATAATTATTTGGTGACGGGTTATTAATAAAATTCCTAAGTTAATACTATTTCATTTAAAAAATATGTGGCAAGTCTTTATATGACATTATAAAGAATTCTCTATTAGTGAACAGATGGTCTTAAAATCTTACAGAAAATCAGTTACATATTTAAAAAGCAGAACAAATATTAATAACTCAGACATTGATAACTTGTAAATTTAAAAAAAGGAAAAGGAAAAAAGAATAAGCCAAATTAAAGGGCAAAATGAGTTTCTGTGACCTTCATTTTGGAATAAGATTTTTCATAATAATTGGATCTGTTGTTGGCATTAAAAGTTATCATATTGTAAGCAAGAAATGGAAATGGATTAATACCATTCAAAATATTTACCATCACGTTGTGTTCGTGGTTCATATTGGACTTTTCCCAGTACAATATTCACGGTTTTACCATAACGATGATGATGTTAAAGGAAATTCCTCCGATACAATGAATTATTTATTAAATACGATTTTAAACCCATTCAGCGCCGCTATTTGGGTATTGATGTATACTTTTATAACCATTTATGCTAGATTTTATTTCACGGATTTATCAAAACTGGTGTCCAAACTTTTAGTTCTCAGAAACACATTTGGTGGAAAATTAAGGACAAACTATTTAACATTCTTCATTTCCTTACTCCTGAACATTCTTTTTATAATTATTCCATTTTTTCGAATATTTAAACCAATAACAACAGAGAAAGCCAAGTACTATATTATTTGGTATTATAATTTTTATGCTCACTGTGTTCCTGTTACATTTTGCAACATATTTTTTTCATTGGTGGAACAATTGGCTTCAATTGCCGAAGAAATTAAAAACGAAGTATATAGCTCGGGAAGGACAAAATCTTCTTTAAAAATGCCGCAGAAATTTAGATTAAACTTCCATACGATATGTGAAAAGAAATATTTTGATGACGCTTTTAAAATGAAACTCTTGGCACTTTTAATTATCACTGAAGAGATCTTTAGTTACTTTCAAGTTTCACTTTCTCTTATGTTTATAAATGGTTTAGTGTATATAATAAAAGAAGTCACAAGGGTTGCTACAGCTTCAGATTATAAACCGGTTAATCTTTACTCGATAAGCGTTAATACACTACATATAAGCATTATTTCTTATTTAGTTGATGCTATACATCAGAAGGTAAGTAATAAATATTCTAACAATCTTATTTGCAATAAATGAAAAAAAAATTAATTTATTGTATTTTGGAATATATATATATATACATATATATATATATATATAATATATATATATATATATATATATATATATATATATATATATATATATATATATATATATATATATATATATATATATATATATATATATATATATGAGATGCATACTTAGGGCTATGTTCATGACAAACTATTTAAAGTGAATTTACAATAAATCAACAGCTTGCAATTAAAGAAATAAACCTATTAACGACATCAATGTAAAATAAATACACGTACTCTTTAATGAAACATTTCCTTTTCCTCCATTTGTTTTTCAAGAAACCAACATTATTAGAACACAACGAAAAATTTTAGAACATAGTTGTAACTACGAACTATATAGTTTCTATATTCTTAAATATAATGCGTGGTTAACCCGAGTTCTTTACATTTGTTTTCAATAAGTCTCTTGTATAAATTATATGTCCGGCTTTATCTGCAGTAATTGTGTGAAATAATGGATGAACCTTCGGATACATGCATGTGGGAATTGATCTCTTACCACTGGTTTGATCTTTCATACACCGAACATCTCCGAGTTTGCACTATGCCCTGATAAATCATTTTGTTTTCTTATGACTGTTAACTTAAAAAAAATATTTATTTTTTATTTGACCGATTGAGCTGAAATTTCCAGGGTATATGCATTTTTTACCGAAGTTCTAAGTTCATTTCGAACGTTTTTCTGAGTCTGTAACGATTTGAAAGTTATTTATACATAAAGTTTTTAAAAAATGAATAACGGAATCAAACCACTGGTCCACATGAGCTGAAAATTTAAATAATCTTAGCCCCAATTTATTGCATTAGTGGGAACAGATTTTTGATATCACGTCTAGAAAAAAGATATAAGCACTTGAATTTTTTCTTGAAAAAAAATTTGCAAGAAAACATACACTTCCTGAGAAAAAAATTATTATTAAAAAAAAAAAAAAAATACCACCTAATAATTTTTTTATTTATGGATATTGTTCAGAGGAGGGACAGGGCTACAACTTTTATTTAGTGCATTATTAAATGCTATTTGTTTTAAGCGATATATAGCCCTCAAACTTTGGAAAAGTTTGAAATTTTGTCAAAAATGGACCTTATTTAAGGGGCTATATCTCGAAACCAACGAATCGCATCGAATAAAGTATGGATAGGAATTTGTAGCCCCATTCCCCCTCTATATACTCACCAAAATTAAGAAATGTTATAGTTGTAGTTTTTTCTTTTTTTTTTTTTTGTCCGAAAAGATTTAATTTTTTTCATCATTTGGTCAGTTTTGGGCTTATAACATTTTGTAGCCTATAGAATTTTGAATGCAGTTCAAAATTCAGGTCATTCTAAAAAAAATAAAAAAATAAAAAATTTAACCGTTATGACTCCGAAAAACTCTAGAAATAGACTTTTTCTCCTGCGAAAAAGGTATATACACTGAAAATTTCAGGAGAATCGGCTGAAAATTAATTTTTTTTTTTAAAAATGAACTGTTCCCTTCATTTCTTCCTTTCCTTCATGTTGGGAGTGTGCTTTCATTCAACCTATGGTAAAAAGGGGAACCCCTCTCATTATTCTATTCACAGTCTTAATTTTTGTTTTTTCCATAGTTCTCGAATCGTATCCTTAACGGGAAGATTAGGAAACATCCTAAAAGTTCTTATCTTATCTCAGATTGTCATTAGAGTTTTCGTAATGAAAGCTCTACTAGTCATATTTTTCCTCCCTTGACTAATCCTTAGTCTTCTGCTCTTCAGATTTCTCTATATTTTTCCCTATATATAACTTTGACTCCTATACTTCTCTCATTTAGTTTTTCTTCTTCTGTATGAAATCTATTTGACTTCCTTGCGGTGTCTATTTAGCAGTTCTTGAAGGTTACCATTGGTAATATTTGGAGTATATGAGTAGAAGTATATCTTAGGTTTATCCTATTCTAAACTCATTTCCAACTTTTAATTAATGACCTTCATCTCTTATTTGTTGTTATGCCGACAACTCCACTTTTTCATTACTTTTTTCATTTTGAAAGGAGTCGGCAAGAACAACAAATAAGAGGCCTTAATAGGGTGGTCTTTGAGTAACTGACCTCTCATTTTTCTTATATTTCTAACTGCTCCAGAGAAAATATACACAGGCGTAACTAGAAAAGTTTTCTGGGGGAGGGGGGGGAGCATGGCCTCCTTCTATCAAAGAATTTAAGTTAGTCTGTTATAATTTCCTTATTAGCTTTATTTTATATATATATATAATATATATATATATAATATATATATATATATATTATATATATATATATATATATATATATATATATATATATATATATATATATATATATATATATATATATATATATGTATTTGTGTTTGTGCTTCTAGGTTGGTGGTTTGATCCAAAAGTAATGCAATGAATAATAAATAAGCTTACCTTATTTTTGAGTCACATAAATGAAGGAACGAAGCGATTTTGAACAATGTAAAAGGGAATAAAATACTTATGTAATTACAAAGTAAATACGTGGCCCACTAGTTCTCTTAAGTTAATAATTCAAAGATTATGACGTCATTACACTAAATGAACGTCCCCAAGAGAAAGAGAGGATTTATAAAACAACTGTCTCAATTAAAGCACAATGAATGATGATTCGTCAGTTATGAATGGTAACAAGGTCTAAAGAAGAAAACACTATCACAATTAATTTCAGTTTTTCATAAACAAGAGGAATTTAAGTATATGACGAATGTTTTCGCAAGGAGAAGAAGACGAACTCTGTAAGATAAATTCTCTACCGCAAGATTTTAGAAAAAGTGACAAAGTTGCTTCACTAATCGCTTTTTTGAGCATGTTCAGTTGTGGATACTCCCTATATAGTTTATATATATATATATATATATATATATATATATATATATATATATATATATATATATATATATATATATATATATATATATATATATATATATATATATATATATATATATATATATATATATATATATATATGGGATGGAGTGAAGTATCGGTATCGTATCGGCAAGTATATATATTTGATAGTAAGGTATCGGTATCGGTATCGCTATCGACCTTTTCAGTATCGGTATCGGTATCGGCAAAATTTTTGGATAAGAGTAAAGTATCGGTATCGGTATCGGCAGTAGTATCGGCATATTTTACCGATACCGGTATCGGTAATTATCGGTATTTTTGGTAGGTTCGGTATCGGTATCGGTAAAAATTTTGGTATCGCTCCATCCCTAATATATATATATATATATATATATATATATATATATATATATATATATATATATATATATATATATATATATATATATATATATATATATATATATATATATATATATATATATATATATATATATATATATATATATATATATATATATATATATACTATTTTATGAAAGGTTTTGGAGCAAACGAAACCATCTTCAAGCTAGGGCTCCTTCTCCTCTGGACTACAAATGCGTCGGCCTGAGGCGAAGAAGCTGATGGAGGAAGAAGTGTCACTACAGGTGATGGGCAGAATCCACAGGAGGGGTACAAGGAGCAGAGGATGCAGATTCTGCGGATGAGGAAGATGCAAGGTTTGTGGATGGCGGAACAAATAAAGAAGCAAAAGCTGAAAATGTAGACTCTGAGGATGTAGGAACGAATGTGGCAGGAACAGATCCTGCAGACCTAGTGGAATTAGATACAAAAGCTGTTTCAAACGTTCGATAGAGACCATGTCTGACCTGCCATATGGAAGCTGTAATTTGAAGCACCATTCGAAGCGTCCAAGAACTAAGAAGGGACCTGTTTATTGTGTCTCTAAAGCTCGTCTGATACAATCGACTCGGACATACATATGAGTACATGTTTTCAAGGCTTCTGGTATATAAGAAGTGCCCTGAGATGGATTCAAAGGCAGAAGCACGCGGAACCCAATTTCCCTCATGTGAGATATAAAATTTCTTATGAAGGTGTCGAAGTCCTGCTTGTTCTGAGGGGCTGAAGCAAAGAGGTTAGAAGGACACGAAGGAGTTTTGTCAGTAACAGCCTGAAACGGTAAATGCCCAAAACCATTGGGGGATACATACAACTTAGGAGATTAGCTCACTTTCGTTTTGTAAAAGTAAGCTTTTCTAGTTGAAACTTATACCTGCATCAATCCTGAGCTGAAGGAAGATGAACAGGAGTGATAGAAAAACAAGAATTTTTTCAATGCCGAAGCATGTAGTCTCAAGCTTGAATGGCGCGAGAACAAACGATCGAACGGTGGATTTTGGGGAGAGATAAATTTAATACTATAAGAGAAGAAATGAACCTGTACATTCCATCAACGATTACAGCCCCCTACCTTACTGCAGAAACCGAAGTATTATCCGAGTCAAATCAGTCACTACAGGAATGTTAGCGCAGAAGCAGTGCAAAACCCCAATCAGAAATTATGGAATAAGTTATTATTATTATTATTATTATTATTATTATTATTATTATTATTATTATTATTATTATTATTATTATTATTATTATTATTATTATTATTATTATTATTATTATTATTATTATTATATATTAAAGACATAGAGGATGATTCCTTAGATACATGATGGTATCTCAGACAAGAGCAAAAAAAATTAGGGTAAAAGTTGGAGAGGTAGTATTAAACATCCAAAGTTAGTTCGTAAGGTACGAACATTCGTGAAATATACTGTATATATATATATATATATATATATATATATATATATATATATATATATATATATATATATATATATATATATATATATATATATATATATATATATATCAGACTGGTCCCCCTTTCTTCCCTCCATAGAATTTTCAGTCAATAAAATTCTAAATTCGAGTATTTTCTGATATAAATATATATAATATATATATATATATATATATATATATATATATATATATATATATATATATATATATATATATATATATATATATATATATATATAATATATATATATATATATATATAGAGAGAGAGAGAGAGAGAGAGAGAGAGAGAGAGAGAGAGAGAGAGAGAGAGAGTAAAAAATGTAAATGGTTTGATTATTAAAAATTGATTTATTTTATTGACATGTCTAATGAAGTAGCCTTTGTTTATTTAATTTGTCTAATTGCAAAGACAACAGAAAGAAGGCGACATTTCATTGTATATTTATAACTTGTACATTTTCAATAAGAAATAATTTTTAGCCATTTCTTCCAGCCTTCAAAGTTCACATTTATATTAAGTATCTTTATTTGAGCATTAGAAACATTTTCACAGACTCTTTAACGCCAAATCATTCCCTGTATGTGTATCTTAATTTATAAAATATTTAAAATATATATAATAATAAATATGTAAATAAAATAAACTCTACTTATCTACAAGAAAATTTGCGAATTAAAAAAATTAAAAAGCGAAGAACTGATATAAATTAATGATCTATACAGTTATTAAAGTAGTTATTTTAATTAATAAGAAGTACGATTACACTGTGAAATGGATCATTTTGATCTTAATCTTGGATTAAAATTTTATCTAATACTGGGTTCCTTTTTTGGAATAAAATGTATTCACATTAAACGAAAAAGGTGGCAAGGGATTAATATCATTCAAAATGTATATTATTACGTTATGTTAATAGTTTCAATTGGACTTCTTCCCATACTCTTTTCTTGGTTTCTTCAAAACGACGAGGAGTTTAATTCATCAGACGCTATCAGTTATACATTATCTTATGTTTTACACGGTTTTAGCGCCTGTCTTTGGATAAACATGTTTAGTTTCGTAACTATTTACACTAGGTTTTATTTTATGTCCTTATCAAAACTAGTGTCAAAAGTTTTACGTTTTAGGAGTATATTTTCAGTGAAATTACGTACAAATTATTTCTTTTTTTGCATTTTATTTGGATTAATCATTCTATTCTTAATTATCTCAATTTTGGAAATAAATAAACTTCTAATGACAAGGAAAATCAGCAGCTATATTTTAATATTTTATAATTTTTATGGAAATTGTATTTCCGTTATATTCTGCAACATATTTTTTTCTTTCGTGGAACAATTGCTTTCAATATTCGAAGCGATTGAAAACGAGCTACATAACTCAGGACGTAAAAAAACTATATTATTGAGGCCAAATAAAGTTAAAATCAAATTCCATTCAATTTTTGAAAAGAAACGTAATTTTGAAGATTTTAAGAAAAAGCTTTTGGCATTCTTAATTATCACTGAAGAGATCTTTAATTATTTTCAAACGGCAATTTCACTTATATTCTTAAATGATTTAGTGTATGTAATAAAAGAAGTTACAAGAATTGCCGCAGCTTCAGATTATCAACCGAGATATCTCAACTTCCTAAGCAGTCATGCCCTACAGAAATGTGCAATTTTGTATTTTTCTGATGCTCTTTATCGCAAGGTAAGTTAAGAACTGCTTAAAAAATTACACACACACACACACACACACACACACACACACATATATATATATATATATATATATATATATATATATATATATATATATATATATATATATATATATATATATATATATATATATATATATATATATATATATATATATATATATATATATATATATATATATAATATATATATATATATATATATATATATATATATATATATATATATATATATATATATATATATATATATATATATATATATATATATATATATATATATATATATATATATATATATATATATATATATATATATATATATATATATATATATTATATATATATATATATATATATATATATATAGGGATTGGTAATACCAAGACTTTTTAGAAATTCGCCGTCTTTGTTCTCTTTTCCATTTTGTTGAATACACCACCTTTCTTCTAGACGTCAATTCTTATTCTTAACCGAAAGCTCAGGTGTATGAGCGCTCTGAATGCAAACTCTGTTCTCCTCTTACTGCCACTTGTCTCCATAAATTAAATATATCTGAATAGATAATGCACTATTCTCCAATGTCTTCAGCCAAGTGACTGATGTCTCACATGTGTGAGCAACAATGTTGTCTGTTCTCGTTTAACTTATATATATATATATATATATATATATATATATATATATATATATATATATATATATAT